>JACSZP010014069.1:0-14107 GCA_016161895.1 Pinna nobilis | reverse complement strand
ATATATATTGAGCGCAAGTTATGTACAAAAAATTTCTACAATATCGTCTTCTTTTTTGTTTTTACGAAAGCACCTTGGTTATCCATCTTTCTTGCATTGTTGTGGAGACAACATATCATTTTTAACCCTTTCAATCCCATGTATGGAATTGGTATGCTCTTTTCTATTGTCTTAGAGCAGTCCATTACAGTCTGTGGGGTTGAAAGGATTGAATAAATATCGGGGTTGGTATGTAAGCCATTGGAAGAAAAACAAATCAGTTTCAGGGAAATTATTTCACTCCCTTGTTCCCAGTTTTGTTCCTCCCCTTTCAAACGGAGAAGATTTCCAAATAAAGAAATATGCAAATTAAAAAATATGTTCTCTGGGATAATAGATGTATCACACTCTCTAAGTTTTAAACTATTCAAATTTAAAGAAATAAAAAGGAAATACAATTGAAAATGATAAAAATGTAATATTTTGTCTTTTCCAATAAAGCAATATTTTTTAGATTTTTCTATCAACGAAATTGATCAAATACTACTTCAGTTACAGAAAAAAAAATCTGATGAAACATACATTTAGAAATATTGAGGAGTTATTTTCCATTTTAAGGAATAAATAGAAATATTTGTGATACATTGCAGCAAAATAAATATTTATGTTGTTTATCATAAATATGAGATCAATGTGTTTTTGGAATTTTTAATTATGAAGAGAAGGAAATGTGCATCTTTATGAATGACAACATAACAACGAATACATTTCACATCTGATGTTCATTTCTCCAAGTGTGATTTGTTTTCCCAAACAAAAAATACATTTTGACAACTTTGCAGGGAAATACAAAAGTTTCTTCCATTTGCAAGAAAGTTTAATGTTTATGTCAACTCATTTTTGTGTTTCGAAAAGTTTTGTTGCCTAGCAACAGATACCTCTAGGCAAAACTTGCAATGTTGTGAACACATCCTCTATGGTAAAAGTTCCATATTCAATTTGCATACATCACTTGACCAATCGGTCAATTTGAAATACAATTAGTATATAATATCACATCTTTTTAGCACTTTTTTTTGCAAGATATTGAAATTGTTGTGGCAAAGCTTTCCCCAGTTTGTGGAATTTTTTGTCCACCCACATCACAACTTCTGAGTTGTCCATTGGCGAAAACAAAAGCAACCAGTAAAATGCGGATTAACAGAGCTTTCTCCTGTCTGCCATTGGTTGCAAAATATCGGCACTACTGACTGTACAGAATAATAATCAGTGTTTATCCGGAATACTGCGTCGTAATGCCACTATTTGTTCCTTTCCCAGGGTTATTTTATCCTCTAGTTCTTGCACTTCGATCATCTGTTTTGATTTCATTCGAATGAAATAATCATAATCTCCGAGTTCGCTCTCGGACAGCGACTCCTTTAGGAAAGTCGACACCTGCTTGCTGCGTTTGTCGATGTCTTCCTTCAGAGTCTTAGCCTCTTTGTGCTGTTGCTGTAATTTGTCTCGTTTGTCACTGGCCATTTTCTGTAGACGAAAAATCAAAGAAAATAAATAAAAAGAAGGAATAAATGAATGTAAGAAAGAATAAATGACAATCTTATAATCACAGAGGACACTTAACTCAAAAGATGTAGTTATAATGTCAATTTATTCAAGAGTTCTCAGACTTGAGTAAATTCCTAAGTTTCATGGTACCCAGTGCAGATTCTGATAAATATATGAGCTGTTTACATCCATAAAACTATGACACTATATTTGCAAAGAAACAAGCCTAAGATTAAAATATGCCCCATTGTGTTTCAATTAATCCAATGAAAATGTCCATGTCTTTGACTTAAACGTCTTTGTGAGTAAGATGCGAGGTTCATAACATCATTTTGTTTTAAGAACTAAATGATAAGCTAGGTAGGATCAAGACTTTATGAGTCTCATTAATGTTTAGCTAAAATTTATCGCCATGGAAACATACCTTTTGTCTATCGTCAGCCGTCTCAGGGAGACTCTGTAATGCATTCTCGGCCCTGGCCAATAAACCGGAGAGCTTCAACAACAGCTTAGTGATCTTCTCCATGTCTGTTACATAGGATTTAAATTTGTCTTTTTCTTGCTTACTTTGGCATTTTTGCTCAACCACTAACTCAACCTGCAAAAACAAGTGTGATTATCAGTACAATGTACTATGCATAACTTTTTATTTTTCTGATCATAATTATAAAACACAACTTTTTTCCAGCTGGCAGAATTTTGAAGTTGATGGAAGAGTAGCACTTGTTACAAAAATTCTAAAAAATCTACAATGATGACTATGACTTTAACATTATTCATGCATATTCATGAGTTCGAGTTGTAAGTGTTATTATCAGTTAGATACGATGTTTCTTATACACTCACTTGTTTCCCTATCTTGTCTGTTTCTGTGATCTCGCTCATCAGTGCGTTTTTCTCCTCTTGTAATTTTTCCATTTTCCGCTGAATACTCTGAACAAGTTCCTCCTAAAAATGCAAAGAACAGAAAAATTTGAGTTTCAATTTCAAAGTTTATCATTGAAATGTAAATTTAAAAACAATTCAAAAACAAAAATATGACAATAATTTTTTTTTTTCAGGGACAAGACGTAAATAGCTGTTGTCGATAGAAAGGGTGCAAAATTAGGTATCTGTTGCCGACAGATAAGATGACCCCCCCCTAAATTTCATTTATTTTCTTTTTTTTCAAATTTCCTTATCCATCCAATAATTCAAATTTAATTTTTCTAGCTACACTTGAAAATGTCTGAGTTACATGATGATATCCACATTTTTAGCCTTGGAGGAGAAATCTTGACAATTAAAACAGATAGATCAATAGCAGACCTTAAACTGGCAGAAAAAAATTCCCTAAGCATCAGATAAGGATCGATCAATACGGACTCTAAGCAGACCAGAAGTGGGGGTTATTCATCCTGGTCTAATGCCCTACCAATGAAGTCTTAGCTAGATGATGTACTCAATGTCCCCCATACTCTTGCTTCCAGTTTGATTGCTTATGCTGAATTAAACATTAACTAGACCATGACTAATTCTCATCCCTGTTTTTCTTAATATAGCTCATTAACTAACACAAAAAGAAGAGAAATCAATTTCAGAGGAGGAAATGAAGACATTTTCTTGCTTAATACCATGTGCTAATGACACATTGACCTGCTTTTGGGAAGATTTTTTTCAAAATACTCAATAATTACACTAGAACTCATTACTTTCATTCAGAGGATCCTCTATTGCAAGTGATTTCTATAGCATTGCACTGTAAGTAATTAAACAAAATTAAAATACGCAGTATAAAAGGCCATCCATGAAAAAAATTGTTGGTTTGCAGTAATGCGACTGACTTCCTCAAAATCCTGCACCTCAAATCTTTTTATTGGCGATAAATAAAATTGTTTTGTCTGCATGGGATTCAATAGGTTCACATTATTTCTATTTTACATCATATATGGTTTTCTGTTTTAAAAGAAAACTCTTACCATGCAGCTAGCTGACGGTAAAACATCCGAGTTGCATAACAGGAAACCAATGCTGTTTTCTTTTTTTTAGAATGGCTTTAGGAGAGAGGAAAAATGCCATATTCTGAATTACCTTAGTTTTTATGAGCGTATCTGAGTCTCCTATGTCTTTGGTCATCTCCTTTCCGATCTCGTCTCTTTTTCTGATGTCCATTTCAATGATAGCCTTGGACGGCGAAACCCAGTAACTTGAAGGAATTGGAGATTTCTCCCTGAAAATCACAGAGCAGACCAATGTAAAAACTTGTCACAACTGTTTAAAATTGATTCAAACGGAAAAAGTGAATTATTTTCCAACTAAACAGTAGTAATATCTCCTGGTTTGCATGAAAATTTTGTTAGATCGCATTCCATATTCAAAAAGCTCTGGCTGTTTGTTGAAATTGAACAGAAGAAACTGCTTGAAATTAAACAAGGCTTCCTACTCTTTTTCCCAGTTCATGTGAAGCACAAGTGTTGGTTACTGGCTTGTACTTGTGTAAAGTACAAGCTTTGTAACCTTCATAGGAGCATAGATTTTGCCGTTTGTTTAAAGACAGACAGACAAAGGAATGGATATCTCCAGTTTAACGTCTGGGTAGTCAAGAATTACGCTTTTTTTTCAATCTAGACAAAATATTTCCCTTATGTAAAAAATTAACACATTATGTTACAAAGTAATTTCACCTGCCTTGAGGAAAACTTGCGTAATTTATAGTTATTCTTCAGATGTGCGATGCAGACAGTTAATCAAAGATTCGTCTCTGACGTAAAATAGAGACCCAAATACCTAATAGATGGAAAAGCCATTGACTTCAGAATTCCGTGTAAATCTACTTCCCACCAAAAATGCATGATTGCGACAGCCAAAAACGAGAAAAATTCAAAAACAGACAGCCGACATAAACATACAACTGGTGATATTCTTGTAATACATGTATATATACACAGATGTGTTCAGATTCTTGCATTTGCTCTAGCACTGGTTGGTTGGTTGTATTGTTGTTTGACGTTCCACTTAAGAATCTTTCATTTATATGGAGATGTTACCGTGTGCCAGTGAAGGGCCACAAATTTTACCTTATATGCTACAGGTAGGCACGTACAACCCAAGAGAAGGGAGGGTTCTTTATCGTGCTGACATCTACTGTGACATGGCATCTCGATTTTTACTGCCTAATCCGAAAGACAGAGACAGCCAAGCGCAATGTGGCTTGAATTTGAACTCAAAACCTTGCAATCAGAAGGCAAACAAACTAACCACTAGGCCATGACAGCCCCTGCACTCGCACAAGACTCCCGTCTCCGTCATAAAACCTGGATGGAGTTATTAAATAGTTGTCATATTGACAATTGAAAATCCGAATTCATTGAATGATGGTTAACTTTAGTATTTTGATAAAAATGAACGCTGTGATTTAATGGACGAATACCATACCACATGACAGATGAGTCATTGATCCCCAATTATATAGGTGATTTACATGGATTTTTATAGGATTATAAAATGACTCCATATTACCATGATGTCAATGTATACCTGGCCAATTAGCGGGAAATAAATCAGTATTGGAATTTAGATAAACAAGATAAATAATGGTGGAATGTATACTAAACTAACATGAGGAAATGTCAACACAAAGGTAAACTCTAACCGGGGGAATTACGTGTATGACAGTGCGGCTTACCAAGATTCTCATACTTAATTGTTTACTCAATTTTTCTAAATGTACAGTGGAGTTGGTCTATAATGAAATCAAAGGGGATTGATTTTTTACTTCGTTATAGGCATCCTTCGTTTTAAGCATCATAATTTACTTCATATATAGATGAGTAGCGATTCTTTTCCGGAATTTTATTCCTCTTCTTTATAGCACTGAATTTGCTTTAAGCCGATTCATTATAGACTGATTCTACTGTATATTCAAATTCTCGTTCATGAAAAATGCTTATTTTATACTTTCAATATTTAAGACCTAGGTCCATTCTTGCATACTCAAATCTTTGATATGAACACTCATGAACTTCAATGTATGGCATTCAAAGAACTGGGGGCCTAACAAAGTTTGCAAAAATTCCTTCAGCACGTTCTAGGAAAATGGCAGGAACAAGAATTATTTAGACATGGATAAAGAGACATGTTGAAACGTGATTTACTCATGATGGCATTAGAAATCAGTGGTTTCATGCTAATTTAAGACTCAAACCGCCCGACCTTTCATTTTAGAGACCAGCACTCAACCATACAGCCATGATCTGCTCAGGCTTACTGGAGTGTAAAAATGCTATAAATAATACTTACAGTTTATCCTCCTGCACCCTGTTTTCCTCCCTCACTGGTGTTTCATTAATGGCGTCCCTGTTTTCCGAGACACTGGACGATGTTGGAGAATGTTTTGGGGAGCGTCTGGAGTTTAACTTCTCTTTATCAACGTCCATTGGAAACAGTCCGTCCATATATTGCATACGGTCCACAGTGTCAGTTCTTAGTACTGTGCTTAGTTTGGGATCTTCTTCTTTGTATTTGGAAGCAAACTCTTGCACTTTGGCATCACATTCTAATTCTTCCTGAGAACGCTGTCGCCCATGATTGGCTGTAGCTGGAGAGTTCACTGAATCAACATCCTTACTACTACTCGGACTAGAAAACTGTTTGTTTCTCTCTTGTGAAATAGAGTCATTATTTTGGTCCAGCGATTGCCTCCGATAATCACTGTTTTCGAAAGACTTATTGGAAATGTCCGTCTGCGAACTTGACCCAGAATTGCTTCTCCTGTGTTGGTCATATCTCTCGTACAGTCGAGGATGATTACTAACACTGTCAAAACTTCCTCTGTGTTTTTGCACTCTGTCCTCTGATGGACCAGGATACCCTGTATGGGGGCTGCGGCCAACAGGAGGGGGGTCCCTTGTTGTGCCGCCATAGTGACCAATAAAGTTAATTCTATTCTGATCTGAGGTTAAGGACGGTTTTCTTGGAGGCGTAGCGGGGCCACTAGATGACTCATTGATATTTTCATTTGAATGTCTCGGGAGTTTACTTTCACTATAGCTACTACTTAACTTGGATCCAATATTCGTAGGGGGTATTTCAAAGGACCTCCGTGATGAAATCTCATGAGAACTCCTTGTGAAATTGTCTATTGGCTGCCTCATACTAACAGTGGTTGGGGTATTTGATTTGGAACTGGCTGGCCAGTCATTTTGCGGTTTCTTCTCAAAACTAGATATTCGATCGCGCACAGTGATTCTATCGCCATTTTGATTGCTTGATGTGTTTGTTGTAGCGGGTAATGCATTTTGTTCACTTGTTGGCCTATCAGGAATTTGATTGGATGAGGCATGTGGAGGAATATTATTTTGCGAAAACTCAGAAGGATCGTAACGTTTGTTCTGTGTAGAATCAGGCGAGTTATAAGGCTTAGGGGCATATAAGTAGTTCGCACTTTGCGAGTGGACAAGAGGTTTTGCAACAAACTTTTGAACACTAGACACCGGCACACTCTCACTCGCTTTAAATGCAGGGACGCCTCCTGAATCAGGTTCTCCGCTATGTTGTTGTATATCCAGATCACTCTTCCATGACTGTTGTTGTAGTCGTTTTCTGGGTGGTTTCTGTATCTCAGACTGATGCTTATAGTTGTTATTTTCCTGTATTAGTTTTAGAGCATCACCACTAGACACGGAGCGTTTGTAGACACCCGGCTGTCTGTTGGACTTGTTCTTATACGAACCATAGGAATCAACAGCATATCTGAAAAAGATAGAACTCGAATTTAAAATCAAGTGACACGCCTTCTTATAGTGGCTGGCAATTAAGTAAAGTTTCACCTTTCTTATTTGACTGCTTCAAATATATGGAACGAACATGAAAATATTGTGGATGAATGTGTAGATATCGGTAGGTGGTGTAATTACTATATACATGTAGCTTTGGCTTGTTGGTTTATTGCATTGTTGTTTAATGTCCTGCGCAAGAATCTTTCACTTATAAGAAGACGTCACCGGCTGTCACTGTATGCAGAAGGAGGACAATAATTTGGGCCTATATTCGGCACTTATGGCCTTTGGGCAGGGAGAATTCTTTGACACAGGACCTTGGTTTTGACTTCGAAGGTGGCAGGGCCTTATAACTACACAGGGACATATACAGGAAGCTTGAATAAAATATGTCATGTGGCCATTTTGATTGGTAACATCATAGAGACTAAAGTTGAGTTTGATGTAGAACATATCGAAGTAAGCAGGACACATGAGGTGGATCAGGTATCCACAACCAAAAACTTGAGTCATTAATAACATACACATACATTGTACACGTGTATATTTTTGTATACAAATGACTAAAACTTATAAGAAACATTACAGAAATGTGGTACTTTTTATCTTGATCATGTAGAATTAAGCATCCTCTTTGAGCAGACGACATTCAGCAGATGTCAATGTTACAAAAAGGTAACATATGGGGAATATGTAAACACTTGACATTCCCAGTAGTGTACATGCACACAGCAATTAGTGCAGCAAATGACTTCAGCAAGATTATACGATATCTTTTTTATATAAATCGTACAATCGTAAGAAAATTGTTAAAGCTACAATCTGTGCAGTGTCGTATTTACTTAATTAATTCACAATAAATATTTATATGGCATCTAACACAAACCATGTGTCGGAGCATCAACCTTTTTCATATCATGATAGATTGGTTTTTGCTTAAGATATCAAACAAAGCAATAACACTATCGGGACCATATGAAACATCTCTACTACCCTACCCCACAAACAAACAAAAAAATGGCCTGTACATTGGTGAGGGAAATGATTTTGTTGATATTACAAGCTGATGCATGATGACAGAGGCCAGACCACACACTTTTTGCTACTGCATAACAAAAATGGATGATGGGCGAAAGAAAAAAAAGTACAGATTCTGAAGATTAAAACACTGCTAGAGTCTGTTTAAGACTATTGATGCATTGGTTACATGTACATTTGTTTGTCTTATTTTATTCTACTACTTTCAACATTACTCATGGAATACCAAGATTATGTAGATTACTATATTTCAAACTTACGCTCCATAAGTTATACTACGCTGCAAGGAATCTTTAACATTCAAGACTACATCCTTGACACAGAACATAATTTTCTGTCTCATTGAAAAAAACAGGGAAAACTCGTCCTGCCACAGATGCGACTTGAACTTATGACCTTCTAGTCTTGAGATGAGCACTACACAAGATGAAAACAAAGAGCTATAAATAGTGCATTTTTCTCTTATCATATTGGTTTTGTTCTTACGCCATAAATAGCTCTTTCTGTAAGACAAGACGAGACGATACTCTAAGGTCAGATAGTTTAAACTAAGCAGAACCATCTATAGTGTTTTATGCCTCTCTCCACTTCCAAGACATTTGAAAACTAAATTCCACTATAAGTTTACTGTTAAACAGCAACTGTTATCTGTATAAATGTAGGATTTAATTTGTTTTGGGGATCTAAATTAGTTATTGATGAATTAAATGTATTCTTAAATGTATTTTGTTTTGTAATTTTGTGATGATTGCCAGATTTTGTTTGCCTTTGATGAGAGAGGGAGAGAGAGAGAAAGAGAGAGAGAGGGAGAGAGAGAGAGAGGGAGAGAGAGAGAGAGTTTTTATAAGATTTCACAGATTCCACAATCATCTGATATCAACCACCGGTAGCTGTTTCTTTATTCATCTAACACATTTTCAGTAAGCAATCACCTAATCAGTGTGCCCAATACTACCGGGTATATTATCTATGCAGGGAAAATCTAACAATACTATTTGATAGGGCAGTTATGGCCCCTGGGGTTATGCAAAAAAAAAAAAACATCAGACAGATTTCCCCCATGATACAAAATAAACAGGAGCCATCTTTTGTCTGTTATCTCACTAGAGTGTGTTTTGTAATATCAAAGTTGAAGTAAAAATGTTACAGACACACAGCACATGGCTGCCATTCTTTGTTGTGCAAGAAATGTACATTTTACAGACCAAAGCTGTTTGTTCTTAATTTTCATTTCCCAAATTTCATAGAGCACATAATTTTCCCGTTAAGCTGCAGATGCTGAGACTTCTTGCCAATGTTTGCAACTGATACTAGCATTAGTTTCTTTGTTTGAAAGTTTGGAGCGTAACACATAAGATTAATTTAAACATTGCAAGAACAATGGGTTCTTAATAACTTAACAAATAGTTCTTGATCAATTTGTTAACGATAAAGAGATTACACCAAATAATGAATTAAATAACGACAAACGAATGATTTAGAGAGGAAAAATGGAAAGGAGGAATGAGTGAATAAATGACAGAAAGGGAGAGAGGAGAAGATAGCCAAAAGGCTGGATGAATTAATGAATAAACAGATGAGTGGATGGGTGGATGGATAGATAGTCAGATTGATAGATGAATGAATAAATGACTGCAAAGATGAGTGGTCAAAAGGATGGAAAAATGAATGAATGAATAGAAGAAAGGACAAATGAATAAGATAATTCATGTAAGAGAGTCATTTGGATTCATCCACAAATCTTAATTTTTTTTTTAAGGAATTTTAGGGGAAGTTTGGTGACAAAAAGCACGGGGCAGGGTATAATCACTGGAGCCTCAAAAATAATCCAAAAAAGATAATTGGGAATGAAAAAATTAAAGTTTGACGAAAAATGAATATTGATCAAGGTATAACAATATATTGTTTATGTTATATATGTTTTGTTATGATGTAATATTACAATCACATCTGCACTACATTGAGATAACTAACGGAGGGGGGGACAGGGCAAGTGTACATGTAAATATTGTGCCCTTTTGACCTTGCGTAAAAAGATTACAGTTAACGTAACAGTTGGAGACCAAACAAACCCTTCCATACTAAAACTGTAAAATTATCATGTGCTAGAAGACATTTCAGTAGCGCTAATTGTGTCCTTATCAAAATCAACTGACTTCTCAAAAGGAGGACTACGGGACGTTATCTACCAACTGAAATTTTCATGCCATTAAAAAGTTGTGTTATAAGTTAAGGTTGCCATGACAACAGTAAATCTACTCACTTGATCCCCCACCGTTGATGAGCATACATCACCATCTGTTCCGATAATAATGTTAATCCCCGATCGTAATCTCCCCCAAGTTCACACTCCCACAAACAAAACGAAAAGAACACAAAACAAAAATCCTAAATCATCAAACTATCTGCTTCACATCTTTGCAATAATTCCATTTGCAGAAATTCATAGAGTAGAAATGGTCGGAGATAAAGTTCAACCCAATTCACTCCGATTTGTATCAGCTAAAAGTGTACAAGCTTAAATTACCACTTCAAACCCAATTTCGTTCAATTATCAGATGAACTATCCCTGGGATCTCTTCACTTATGCAGAGATTTATCCTGTTGAATTGTAAACGCACATCACAATAATTCCTCAAAATTATATTTTTAAACGGGAACATCTGGAATTACTCAAATCAGAGTCATCACTTTCATTTTATTGCAAACATCCCCTATCATGTCACAACATGATCCAACGAGTGTGAAGTCCAAAGCTCGCTAAATTGTAGGTGCTCTACTTTCGACTTTTTGTTCCCTGTAGCCGAGAGCTACGACTTTGAGACTCTGAAAGCCTGATGACCTAAGTCTTTCTCATCAAAATTGACCCCTGGGAAATTCTGTTTGTGATTTTACTGAAGATAAAGGCTGAAGTCATAAGACTCAGCAATCCTGTATGGTTAGATTGTCCTCCTGTAAACAGCTAATTTAATGCCAGGGTCAGTTTCAAAATTGATAGTTACCAAGCAATAAAACCCTGGCTAATGTTCTAGCAACTCTCATTTTCTGCGGTCATTACAGTCCAGTTACAATAGCCAGGTATCCCATAATGACCTGCTGTTCACAATCAGAAGTCAACAGCCAGCTGTCCCGGTTTTTGTCATGTCCAACGCAAAGAGCAAAAGCCAAGATAGCGTGTTAATCTGCACACAGCCAAACAGTCAGCAATAACTTGTCTAGAACTCTCTTCTTCTGAATCATTCATATTGCCAAAAAAAAAAATTTCGAAGGATAAATATGCAACCCTCTAACGTTAGTCACGTAATATAATTTTAAACTCTCCTAGCCATAGGTAGAGAAAAATGTGTTTTCAAATGAAAGCATGTGTTGGAAAGAAAAAGAAATGAAAACATCCTCCTCTTTGTATAATCATAGGTAATTACACAGTCACAACTGACATGTAAGATACACTAGGATATAGAAAGTCAAACTGGCGTGTGGTCAGTCAATATTTGTCCAGGATATGTCCAGTGAATGACCAATTATTTCTAAATATCAAGTTAAATGTTATGGTGTACTATATTGGTACACACACACAATTCATAAACCATGGAAATTCCATCTCAAGAAATTGAACAATCTCAATACTCCCTTAGAAAACTGAAATGAGTATTTTTTTCTCCTCAATATGTCCAAGCGTCCAGCAAAAGCGTAGGCTTTATCCTGCCAATATAACATATGTCTGCCACATTTCTGGAATCGCTAGCTTGCTGGTGACCATGTAAAGTAATTGGATTTCTAATCTAATTTCATGAACACAGCTCTTACTTTGTTTAAATTTGAAGATTACAGTTTATACACTGATAAACTTGTTCTCTGATGTTTCTGAAAATTGTAAACTTCAATTTCTTGCAAGTCGCACAACACAAAGTAATGTCAACAATTCCGTTTTTTATTTTGCACTAATTCAGTGTTAACGAAGATCCGTAGGATCTGTGGTCAAANNAACGGCAACAATCCATTATAGAGTTAAAGTGTGAAACACTAGGTCAGCTGGGTCCTTTGTCGATTCCACTCTGATCTTTCTGATCAGAGAGATTTACATGCAGTAATCAAGTACAGGGTCTTCCAAAAACATGCTTACACTTTATGCTATTAATTATGCTTGCACATGTCAACATCTGATGACGGGTGTATAGTTGAGAAATAGTTACAATAGATCACTAAGTCTATCACATTAAATTCTTCTGAGATCATGAGAAACAATAGATAAGTAATTTCCAAAAATAAGAACTCAAATTGAGCCCATCCTTGTAAAGCTCATAATAATTTGTGTGAATAAGCAGAACGTAAAAATCTCAGGCCATCTGTGCCAAAAAGATAGACAGAAAGACGTGAAAAGAGAGAGAGAGATAACAAACAAACAGGCTAAAAAGACAGGGAAGTGCAGAAAGACAGACAATGATGGAAAGAATGACAGACGAGATGGATAGACCAAAGGCAACTGGGGGATAGACAGACAATGACAGAAAGAATTAAAGACTGACAGAGAGGCAAACAGACAGACAGTGATGGATAGGTGATCCCTAGTATACCTGTATCTATGTGACATAAAGTAATCAGCCCCCCTCCCCTCCCCACCCCCAACCATCCTCAAACCCACCCAATAAATATCTGTAATGTGTTAGCAATGTATGATGCTTATAAACTATAACAACAGGTTTTATATAACTAATCTTTTTCTCTTCCCCCATGTTGACCACATTCACATGTGTTTCTAATAAACTCAGCGATAAAATAGAACTTGTATTAGAGGCGACCAGAGATCAAAGCGGAATGTAAAGTATATTGTCTATAAAAATATGGTGAATACATCATGTAATTATCTATGTACATAAGTCAGCATCTGCTTCCCAGACTAATTTGTTACTGTGGTTGGTACTAAGTATTTATTCGACCTGCACGATTATTTATCCTGCAAAAAGCACAAACATGAGAAAACATCGAAGTGACCCTAATTTTAGCACAAACCTGTAAAGTTCCAACAAATACATTTTGTTCCACCCTGCTGTTGTGTGTAAATTGAGAACTCAGGCATTAAGAGCTCTAAAATGTGAGGTTTGTCAATGAGTCCGTATTAGAGAAATATACAGGGCCGTATGGATATATATATACTCGTGAATGGAATCATGAAGGAGAGCCTTAAATACTATACGGATGTGAACTGTATCGAGCATGACTTCCCAAATTCTGGCTCGTGCAACTATCAAGTATATCATGTGTCTAGTGAAATGTACATTGTCAATCTCGTGAAACCAGAGGCGAGGTCGTTGGGTGAAAAGTCAAAAGTTCTCACATCACTAGTACTTCATAAACAATAGCTGCATTCATCAGATTTGTAAACATGCAGACAACATTGTGAACAACATACCACAATTTTTCAAATACTTCTCTGAATGTCAGAGATGGTAGGATAAAATAATAGGCAGAATTCTCATGGAACACGTCAAAATAAACACAAAAAATGTGAAATATTAGGATGTGAAAAATTCATAGTGTTCAACTTATGTGTCTGCTCAGGTACATGGTATGGTATTGGTATTGTTGTTTAATGTCCCACTCAAGAATAAATCACTCATATGGAGACTTCACCGTATGCCGGTGAAGGGCTACAAAAAAAGTTTTGCCTATGCTCGGCACTGCTGGCCGTAGAGCAGGGAGGGTTCTTTAACATGTCAACACCTACTGTGAAACAGGACCTCGGTTTTTACTGTCTTATCCAAAGGACAGGGACGGCCAACCGCGGA
>JACSZP010014068.1:0-11036 GCA_016161895.1 Pinna nobilis | reverse complement strand
ACCATTATTATCTGACTCCTTCCGGTCCTATCTCGGTGGGGATTTGTAGTTATTTCCACGTTGAGACCATTATTATCTTACTCCTTCCGGTCCTATCTCGGTGGGGATTTGTAGTTATTTTCCACGTTGAGACCATTATTATCTGACTCCTTCCGGTCCTATCTCGGTGGGGATTTGTAGTTATTTCCACGTTGAGTCCGTTATTATTCTAAACTTGTCACATTTATCAGGACTTTGATTTATAATATCTCTTGGTACTTCTTATATCATATTACCTAGACATGCACTATATATATATATTCCATACATATAGTATTTCCATACTGTATACAGGGAAATTTCGCCTAACCTTGATACCAGGAAATAAATCAACTTAATATTCTTAGTCTTACAGCTGTGTTCCGAATTATTCAATATAACTCGTAAATCGTGGCAGGTTATTTTGGTTTTATTGAGCCATGATTTAATAGAACCGTGTAGAAATATAGCAACAGAACCTCAGAACTGGCTAAAGTTACCAAATTTAACAGATATATCTAACCAAAGGTGCAAATTAACCTTTAAAATGAATTGTTAAATTATAACTTTTTCTAGGCTTTATTTCGAACCTTGTTTATATCTAACCGAGGGTTAAAACTTGACTAGCCGGGCCCATTTATTCAACAGTTATTTAAAATTAACCAAGATTAAGTTTAACTGGGCCTTGAAGAAATATTCTGCACTTTATTTCAAGCCTTGGTTATATTTCACGGATGGTTAAGATTTAACCAGCTGATGGCCGACTTGATCCAGAAAGTATTACAGCTGTTAAGAACTTTTAGATTTTACATTAAGGAATATTTAAAACACAACTCCTAATTATGATAAGGAACATCGGTGTTGACTCTATCTCAGACAAAAGACAGCCATCCCATAGTTTGAACTTCAAACCTCAAATCTATGGTTTTGAGTTGAAGATGCAATCGGCTCTCTTCAATAATTAAAAGTTGCCTCATGCACTTAAAACATGAACTGCATATAAATGAAAGGGTCGAGTTTAGATATCAAAATATCAGTTCATGCATATTTACTGCATATGTAGAGTAAATGTAAGTGGTATATGCACGACATTGTGCCTAATGAAGACAAAAATAAAATCAAATGCCATAAGTCCAGAGTGGCACATTTTCTTCACATTTGACTTTTAACATATGTTTTAATTTTTACCTAAGAAGTTAAACATTGACTCCTGAACAGTATATTTACCAATGGATATTAGCTAATGAGGATGTAGATCACATAAAGTTCTGTCGTATATTTACGTTGATTGATGTTTGACGTCATCTTGTTGCTGGTGAGAAGGAGGTGAAACGTTTCCATTCACTTGAAAGTGACTTATAGACCAGCTTTTAAACAATGATGTCAAATACATGACTGGTCGTAGTTGATTTAGGATCACATTTGACTCTCAAGACATGGGTGTTGAGTCCGAGCACTAAGCACGTGTTTAATCTGTTGTTCTTTTTATCATAAGAAAATGGAACACTGTTTACGTAAAACAGTTCGCTTTTCACTGGAAACAAAGATGCATTTCGTATTATATTTGTAGATATTTTCTTTTTGATAGATTTTCGTGAATGCGAAACTTCGGAGTAGATAGAAGTTTTTGTAGTCAGAAGCTGATATGGTTTGTCCTAAACACGTAGTATGAATGATCAGTCAAGACTTTTCTACAGACACAGATTAAGTTAGAAACGTTCGGATATGACAGTTAAACTTATGTCCCAGGTTACAGTAATTGTTGTTATGTAGAAGATCTCTCACTGCTCAATGACATTCAATTCCAAACCCTTCACCGGCATTCTGCGTCGTATTCACAATGATGTAAGATTATTGAGTAGAACATCAAACAACAATACAACAACAACAATTAGAAAAAATCTTCTTTTTTTTTTGCCGATTTCATGACTTGGTTGATCGTTATGATTTATCGGTGAAACATATGATCAAGGATATGTTCCCCTCATTGCACACCTAATTCTGTCCTTTTTCTTGTTTACGATCATCATCAGAGGAAACTTTTTCCCAGATTAGAAATATGTAAGACACGATGGGTGCAGTGCGCGGATCAGAAGTAAATTACCCTCCCTGGGCACCTGAAATCACCATAGATTTAAAATGGGTTTCGTGTTACTGTACTTTTGGTTTTTTATTTATTTTTATTTTATTTTATTATCATTATTTTTATGGCATTGTATTATTGATCGCTATTTGTGATGTGGTCTCTTTTTGTTTTGACCATAGTGATGTCGGTTTTCGATTTTTGAATTTTGAATATCCCTTGGTATTTTCAAATATCTCCCTTTTTCAAATGTTTTGTCCCAATGCCCGATAACTTCAACTAAATAGTTAAATGTCCCCATTCAACAGTATAATGCTTTGATAATATGCAATGAATGAAATTATAAGGGAGTAATGTGTGATTTAAATCTTTGGGGTTTGCATGTTTCAACAACCGGATCCAGGAGAACCCATATGCACATGTATAATTAATTGCATCAAAAAGAATTAACGTTTGTTATGAGACCTACATTACGTATAACCTTTTCTGTTACAGATCTCCATTAGTTATATAATCTTACGGCTATATATTGTTGCCGTTGTATGTGATAGAATAGTAGAAGTACCTAAGGATATTCGAAAATCCAAAAACATGACAAGTAGAGGAATAGTAAGGGTGGAAGTGGAAGACGTGAAAGTGGAAGACGTGGACGTGGAAGTCAATTGAATATCCATAATGAGATGGGACCTAAGTTGGGCACCATAAAACTTTTGAACTTACTTAAGTCTGAAAAGCTTCTCCAGCTCATCCTTAATTCTGATTGGCTGAGAGACTAGATTCTCAGACTTAAGTAAATTCTGAAGTTTTATGGTGCCCAGCCCAGGTGTCTTATTGGCGTGTCACACCTGTCGTAAATGTTCACGGAAACCCTACCAATTCGGGGAAATATCGATGTCAGTTGAAAGTGGCATATTATCTGATTAGGAAAAGGAAGTCACTGCAAATTGTCATGCTGACGAATATCAGCCAACATCCTTGATCATAAACCTGTGCGCATGTTGACCTTTTAATAAGGGTGTAAATGTAGTATATTTGATTGTCAACTAAGCCTTATAACATGTACATCTCTGATAGTCTTAAGAATCTGTGGAAAACAATTTCCTCGGAACATAGCTTAATGTTCTACCATTAAAAATGAATATTACATGCTTGTTTTTTAGTGCAGATAGGACTCAAGACGATTCAAAATTCTACATGTCTAAAACAAAATACAACTGAATTACATGTACATGTATAAGAGCGGGACAATATTGAAGCAGTGTATTTCTGTCTCTGTGGAACATTTGTGACGGGTGTGACCTGCCAACAGGGGACGCTGACTCCTTCCGGACACCTGGTCCCATCTCATTAGGGATTTACAATTGTTTTCCACGTTGAGACCGTTATTATTCCTCAGTTTGTCATGTTTATTAGGACTCGGATTTCTTAACATCCGTTTGTACTTCTGAAATTTTAAGCTGTAAGATCTATTTGTTTTCCATGTTCTTATATGGGACATAAATTGCAGTTACTAAACGTAAATCTGTTTTTTCTATCATCGAATTTGTTTCCAAAAACCTCAAATCGTTTACAATATGTTCTACCGTGAATCTGTATCATTCAGTGAACAATCAAAGATTTCATTTTTTCATAGTATTTCCAGTACCTATCATAGGTCCATATATTTTCTCTAGGCAAACCCCTAAATGTTATCTTGGTTTTAATATCTCTTTCGCATAATAATTTAGAGATTATACTTTGATAGGACGCTCATTGACTCTGAGACACACTTGAATGGGTAAGGTAGGCCGAATACCAGTTTTTCAGTCTATATGATAAAGTTATACGCTGGTTATTTCCGTGTATGTCTCTGAGAAGTATGTAGGCTTGCGTGTATACGTAAATGTCTGTGACAGTGTGGGCATACATGTGTGCGTATGTGCTGGCCACTATATTCACAAATACATGTAACGTGATAAGTATATGCACTTGTTAGTATGATTCTGATACATGCAGTAACAGAAAATGTAGAAATGAGCAAGACTCCTCCAGGACACGAAGCACCATCTCAATTGGGATTAGCAACTCTTCATATTGAAATAATCTTAATAATATATGTACATATTCTTTTTTCTAGTGTTTTTGTTTTTTACAAAGTCACACATAGTGTTCCCGTTGAAACCTTTATGTATATATAGATTCCCTTATCTAAATGATAATGCGTAATACACTCCAAAACGAGTGGAACAAAGCGTCCCCTGCATGTAACACCCGTCGTAAATATTTCGTGAAAATTGCATTAGTTCAGTAAAATGTCGGGTTCGATTGAAAATGGCATGTGCTTTAGATCTGATCAGCGTAAGAAAGTAATTGTAAAAGTTAACATGCTTCTCCTCCATGACGTCACCTTTTTTTTTTTTAACTTTTGACATCTTTACCATATAGTGCAGTTCCCCTTTTTATTTCCATCGTATAGATCATATGGAAATTAGTTTGTGGTCTAAGTTATCCAGATTTGCCAAAATGAAATAACGTACACAATTTTAAAAAGTCATAAAAAGTGTATGTCAAACTCAAATGACAAATTGAAAGAAATGCAATATAAGAATAATAATTGCACTTATATATGTGACAAGAATTTAAAGAAAAGCAAAAGAGACTACGTCGTAGCATACAAAAAATCAAAGAATAGTTATATAAGGTAATGCCTGTCTATGTGTTATGAGGTATAACAGTTGATAGTCAAAAATTTGTCTTATTCTATTTTCTTATTCTGTCTCTGTGGAATGGATATTGAAAGCACGCTACTTCCGCTGGATCGTTTCCAGACATCGATCATAAGACAACAATGGACAATGCATATGTGCAATGTGTTCTTATGTAATACTTTAGGCTACCATGTGCTTGTTCATATGCTAGATCAACCCGGCCTCTTCTCTACGTCGAACCCAAAAGAACCCAAACCCTAATTCAGAATAGAGACACGTGTTTTAAAAATCGTGTGTTATATACACTATGAGTCGATCTGCTTAGACAAAAAGCAATAAGACCTGCTAGGCTAAGCCGGTTGATCTAAATCAGTAAATCCCGTTGACCATCGGAGCTTCGCCCTATGATTGTGTAGGTCCCCTATATCGCTATATTTGATCAAAAGATATATCGTATAATATATAATCTGAGTTTGATAATGTCCCCTGGCATGTGTTAAGGATTCCAGATGTAGGATTCCGTCATGTGTGAACTGATGTATGGTGACTCATAGACGTCAGAAGTAGATAACCACATGTGTGTATCAGGTATAAATGTATTACCTGCTTGATTTGTTTCGCTTCACTTGCTCTCTATTTCTTATCTTCTTTTGTAATGGTCGGTTTTGATCTGTGATTTATAGTGTCCGTCTTGGGACCAAAAAGCCCAGGGTTCGAGTCTTTTTAGGGCCCGAAAGGATTTATCCCTACCCTTCGAAAGAGGCAGTGGTCCCGTGTCCCAGTAGGAGTCGGCAAGTCATTGGTCTCTCATTTATCAATGATGTAGAAGATATACCAAAATTTAAAACTTTCATTTGTAATTGGGGATCTCACCATACAAGTGAAAGATTATGGAGTGGAATACTTAAAACAACACGCAACAACCACGAAATATGTCTTTGATCAAGGTACAGTTTATGCGTAGGCTTTCCATTGCCGTAAATAGTCGTATATTTAATATGATTTTTAAATTTACATTTGCTGTAAGTTTATCTGTCAAAGATTTGTTGAAAGACGAATTGTTTATATATGATAGATCGTAATTACAATTGCTGCGGCTATCACCTCTGCCGACTGCATATATATAATATCAGATAGACAACGACATATCCCAAGTAAAACTGAAGAAGTACTAGGGATATCTGTCAATCCAAATCCTAATAGATCTGACAGTGGAAAACAATTGTAAATCTCTAGCGGAATGGGACCAGATGTCCAAAAGGATATTTATGATTAATATATATTTATTTAAAACTAACGTTTTGAAATGACACTCACATGTAATAACTCTTTACTATGCAAAATTTTAATAAAGCTTTTGCTGAAATTATTCAGTAATCACGTTCGGGCAGTTAACTTTTTTTTCAAATAATGTAAAAATCACAGATACAAAGTAATCGTCAAATCGACGTATACACTCCGACGTCTAAAAAACCAGGTGAGAGCAGGTATTATGGAGGATTAAACATCCGCACTGACCGGCCACGCCCATTGTGAGTACACATTCAAGGTCAAATGAAATTGGGAATGGATCCTAGTAATAATCAGAAATGAAGATCCGCCAATCCGTATCGAACAAACACAAACAAGACGCAATAACAGAAATGATACTTTCTTTAGAATTAGTTATACTTTGAACGGCAAACACATTATACCATACTCTTGTGTGTAATACAGAATTTTTTATGAATTATCAACATCATTTGCATGTACTCAAATCGTTGAATAAGTAACACGATAATTTTAAGATAATCCAATACCAGTAAAGGGACTTATCTATTTTTGACATTAAATAAGTTATTTTGTTTTCAAAACTCATGTAGGACAACAGATCACATTGTCGTTAACCTTCAACAGTTGTATCCATCTTTTGCTTAAGTTGTCTAATCTTTCTCGAACTTGAAAGCCACACTCGTAGAAGTAAAAGAAATTGACTTCGTTAGGTCATGCGCAAATTATTTTAAAAAAAAACAATATAATGTTTTTTTTTCAAAATCCAAACTTTTGGCATTTTACTTATCTTATACTATATTATTATGTAATACCCTCAGCCAAAACCACAGGTGGCTATTTATATGATAGTCTCAGATTTAATTTAGATTGTGTGGTTGAACACCGCAGAAGTCTTCATTGTTATCGTATAAATCTGGAGTCAAACTTAAAGCCGTCTTGTTTCTCACAAGGATATATGGAAGCGAACATTTTAAAATAAGCGAAAACAACTTCAAATAGAAAATTCTCCTATTGAAGTAGGAAGTTAAGCATTTACTATCGGGTATTGTTGTTTTTTTTTTAAATATTTTTCATCAAAACCCATGCATCAAATGCTTGACATAATATTATTAATATTGGGGACTTAAGGATCGAATACCAATTTTAAATTTAGAAATTATCATATTTAAAAGTCATCACAAGTCGGGGTTCCGCGAGGATTTAAAGTGTTCATTTTGTGTCTCTTTTTCAAATAAAAAGATCAGGGTCATATTGATAAAAGAAATAGATCATAAATGATGTCTGACCTACTGTAAATCCAGAAATTTTCGTGGAATTTTATTTTGGAGAATCAGTAGCAATACAATTATTCGCAACACTATATTTTCGCGTGGTTGCTTGTTAAGTATTCCAAGTTTATGTTGTATTGGTCATTTTATTTATGGTGTGTATATTAAGCGAGACTTATTTTCGCGAGTAAGTGTTCTCGCGTAATTACGCAAAAATAAAATTCTCGCGAATTAAACTGGATTTACAATATTATCTTTAAAATGACATTGTATTACTTTCAGAAATTCTTCTGTCGTTCTCTTGTGTGCTTACACTAGTAATACATTAAAACAGAAGGAGAAAAAGATAAATATAGAGTTAGGCGATGGATCTTAATACTACATGGATCAGTAATGTTAACCCAGTAAAGGTTAATGTATACTACATAGATATATCTAGTAACATGGACTTAGGAAAATTAATATGTTTAATATTCAATCTCTGTTCTATCTCTTAGTAAGGTATGCATATAGAAGTAACATGATTTTAGTCAGTACAGATTTTATCCTTTTCTTGTCAGGAAATTATATAAGCCAGTCTTAATATGTCACTTAAAATTATGTAAAGTGCTTGTGTCTGGAGAACTTTTTCTTGTGATATATTTTTAATATTTCAGGGCATATGGGGTAAGAACATGACTCGGTCCATGCATTCTAATCCAAAAATGCCCGGAAGTGGAACCAAAAGGGGATTCAAGAAATCCAGGCATGGAAAGATGCGATGGTATTTGATTATAGGACTCAGTGTCATCATAGTCGCCATAACTGTCGTGGTCATTTCGCTAGCCGTTCACTTTGCAACTGTTGGAAACGATAAAGGTTGGTGGTGTTTACTCTCAAATTTCTGTCTGTGTCCGCAAATAGGAGTCGATCATATTTTGTCCCTGTAATCGAAATCGGGGGCGTATAGTTTTTGTCCTGTGTGTTTGTCCACAAAAATTCTGAATGCTACGTGATAGGACTTTCATATTTCAATGTGTATTCCTTATGACAAGACCTTTCAATGGGTACCTAATTTTTTTAACCTAATAACCTTTACCTTGGAGTTTGACCTACTTTTAATGTTTTACCTGAACCATACCTTTTGAAGTATACGGGATAGGCCTTTCCTATTTCATATATAAATTTCCAATGGCTAGAACTTTCATTTGAAACCAAAATTTTTTCTAATGACCTTGACCGTGGAGTTTGACCTACTTCAAAAAACTTTAACCTACATGATATTTTTTTTAATCATAAGGGAATAGGACTTTCATTTTTGCATATATATTTCTTAAGACCAGAGCTTTCATTTGATACCGAAACTTTTGATCTAGTGACATTGACCTTGGGTTTCATCTTCTTTTTAACTTTGCTGCCGTACAGGAACATCAGTGTTTCATATAAAAACCTTGTTAAATAAATAAAATTATATGTGTGTCTTGTTAATGTTGTTTATATGCAATGATTGTTTTATTAGTCAATTTCTACATCATACCTCTTCAACACTTTCAGTTTTACTGTGGAGGCACTATGCTGACCTCTGCATCATAAGGTTTGGCTTGTGATCAGAACTTATTGTAATTTGATCTCAAGTGTGCTAGTTTTCCATGTCGTATCACACGAAGATGTAATGGAGCCCAACTAAGAATCAAATCCCTTGAAGTTGTTCTGAACTCCCCGTGATTGATACAATGTATATTCCAACGGTGACTGGTCAAATTTCATTGGATAGTAACAGAGGTCATAGGGCATAGCCTCTCGATCGGACTTATCACATCTTCGTGCGACACTATATTGTATATGAGTACACAGATAGTGTAAAAGGATTGATTGAGTACTTAACACCATGCTGAAGGATGACCCCAGACCTCTGTGTTTACTGTCTCATTTTAAGGGCAAGGCACAAGTGATACTATAGATAATACTAGATTTCATGCCCGCCATGGTCTTTTGCAAGGAAGCGACTGCAGATCCATAACCTGGCTGCTGATTTCAAATATCATTTAATACGAACTATGTACAGACTCATATTACTGATGGTCTAGAGGCAAGGGTTAATGAGGCTGATTAAGGAAAAAACAAAGAAATGCTAGGTCATAAGTTCGATATCGTCTTGAAAATTTATTTTACATGCAAATACCTCACCTGGATCCTATAAGCTTTATAAGGTGCCTTCTAGATATATCACATTCCTATTTGTCTTGTATATTATTTTCGTCCCTCGTTTTCACATTATTTCAGTCAGTATTCCCTCAGTGTGTGAATATTTATGTGTACCTACGTGTAGTTTGTGTTGATCGTACATCATTTTCTCGCGGATGGATCTCTTTTTTCACTTTTTTTAATGTTTGTCATTTATCACTCGGGTTTGTAGTTTAATGATATCCTCTCCGTAAGTTTCTCATGTCCGTCTGTAGTATAAGCAACTTATCAATTTCACCACCTCAAGTTTTTTTCATTAATCTATTGTCATGAATTTTAATGTTCTCTCTATAGACCAACTGCAGCAAGAGCAAGTGGAGACAATTCATTTCGGTGAGTACTTAAGACATACCACGATACAAATATTAATGCCTTTATCAATTTTTTAAATTCATATTTTGGGTGCTCTATTAGTTACATAAATTTGATGAATAATGGTATTGTGATAATGATGAATGTTTTAACACTAATTTTCGGTCATAGAAAGAAATAAAGTTGGTAGGTAGTGCACATCGCATTAAGGATAATCAGAATTAAAACTATTTATTTCTATTTTAAAGAATTTCAAATTCAATCAGGAGACTACTGTAGTAGTATTATCTTGTTTGATCAGTTACGTAGGCAGTTTCAATAGTGAGATGTCATAATAATTATATTACTTGGAGATAACCTGGGTTTTCTTGATATTACTGATCTTACTGATTCAACTAAGATTCAAAGTAAATAATATTAATTATCAGATATATATTCTTTTTCATTGACTTTTGTTATATTTGCAATAAACGGAATATGAATAAAGGGGATTTTTGTGAAGTATTATATCATCCCTCTCCCCTCGTTTCTCCTTGATTCCCACCATCGTTATCTGTATTCTATATCTTTATTCTTCCCTTTCCCCTCATGATTGAGAACAGTGTATCTCTACATAAAGTGTGATTACTTTAAGGTATATCAGGTACGGAGGACCCAAACCGGAGTCGGGCCCCCCAGCCAGAACCTACACAACAGACTCGCACTCATCTACCTCACACCACTGACACAGGTAGTACGGATACAGATGTTTAGTATCTTATCTTCTTAAGATGTCAAAATGATGATTTTGTTGTGGTCTTGTTAGTGTCCCGCTCAATGTTTTATGTCACTCATCTGAAGGCCATCAAACATTAATACGGACTGTAAATTTGTTCGTTGCCTAATATACGTTTACGGTCGCTTGCCGACGCCTACTGTGACACAGGCATCGTTTTTACTGCGTCATCCGGGGGGACAAGAAAAACAAGAGGATCGAACTTTAGACTATCGATCTGAAGGCAAGTACATGTACTACATTACCGAGCCACGGCAGCTCGTAAAGCTAAAGTGTAATGACAACTCCGAGCCCGATAGATTTGAATAATAATAAACTCATCATGAAGAACAGTTAAGAATCTCAAACCGGATTAGATCAGGTGACAGGAAGAAATCATATATGGAGCATAGGCAAAA
>JACSZP010014067.1:0-12756 GCA_016161895.1 Pinna nobilis | reverse complement strand
GACACACGCGTTTGTATCCTTTGTTTATATTTGACTTATGCAAATTACCAGAAGTTTGTAGCTTGCGCTACACAGGAACGCTAGGTTTGTGGTGATCGAAAACACATGGCGATCGAAAACAGATGCTCCTACCATACACAAACATGACAATATAGGAATTGAGAATGGAATTTAAAAAAAAATCATTATTTCATGCTTCTGTGTGTCTGATATGGTGCAGTAGAGATGTCTTGTCTATCTCTGCTGAGGCCATGCTCTCATGAGTCAGCGTCACTATCCTCTGGAGCAGTAATTATAATTGGTTAGTTGATAGATTGTATCATTGTTGAACATCCCATTCAAGAATTTTTCATTTATATTGAGACGTCACCAATGCTGACGAAGTGTGACAAATTTGGCCTGACCTTCTATTTTTACCGTCTCATCTGAAAGATGGAGACAGTCAACTGTACCATGACTTAGGCTCAAACCCGGAAATCTTGATTCAGACATGCTAACCAGTCATTTTACTGGTATTTAGCTATAGGGTATTGACATTTATAAATTTTAGTGATCCCACAAGATATGTATGGTATTGTTGTTTAACGTCCCCTCTCAAGAATATTTCACTCATAGGAGACGCCACCGTGTGCTGGTGAAGGGCGACAAATTTTGCCTATGCTCGGCACTGCTGGCCGTAGAGCAGGGAGGATTCTTTAACATGCAAACACTTACTGTGACAGGGGACCTCAGTTTTTACTGTCTCATCTGAAAGACATGGGACAGCCAACCGCGGAGTGGCACTACACGGCTTGAACCCCGGACCTTTTGATTCGAGGTCAAACACGCTAACCACTCAGCCACGGAGGCCACGATCCCACAAGGTCATAAGATGATTATCATATTATATAACTTATTTTATTTTGTATTGACATTTTATCTATCCAGGATAAAATTCATTTGTCATTTCTTTTTTCCCTTGTCTGCAGGAATCTTCCAGCTTACTTGAACTTTTTTTTAACTGTTATGCCAGATCCTTCAAATTGATTTTGCATGGTTTCTTAACTAATGTTAACATCTTTTGATGTCAGTTCAGTACCTTTTTGACCTGTATTCTGAATTGAACATTGTCTTATTAAGAAAGTTTCCATCGTAAACCTTTTTTTTCAATCATGTGAATTACGATAGTATCATGTATATAGGGTTCCTTTTCACCCTGTGTTGTTTTCGACCTAAAGCACTTGCAAACAGTTTCGCCCTGTTTTTAATTCACCAAATCTTGTCATAATTCTATTCAATGAATTTGCCATTTTGAATTCGGATAGTTTTGAATTTGTCCATTGACGATAGGGGCGAAAATAAAATGCGGGCGAAAGTTTACCGGTGTACAGTATTCTGTATAGTCATAATATACTTATATCACTAAAATGTTATTGAAATTTTAACAGCAAGAGACATATGATGAGTTCGATGTGGCCAATCAAGAGGACTTTGAAGTAAGAATTGATATAATCTTTCCTTCCATCTTTTCTTCTTCTTCTCTTCCATTTCCTTACTTCATTATTTGTTCCCTACTCTCATATTCTTTCCTGTCTGCTGGTGTATTTTAGAGCCTCCATGACTCAGTGATTAGTGTACAATGGATCCTCATTTATCCGGACACTTTCTTTCCCAATCAAATTGTCCGGATAAATGAAGCGTCCAGATTACTGAATCATTCACATCATAACTTCCAATGCAATTTGGAAATTTTATTCCCTGGAAATATTTTCCCGAAGGTGAAGCATCTGGATTATTAGTGTCCGGATTAATAAGGTTTGACGGTATTTGCCTTCTGACCAGAAGGTCACAGGTTCGAGTCTGCCCGGTGCTGTGGTCAATTTCCCTGTCCTTCAGTTGAGATAGTGAAAATCATGATCCCACTTTACAGTAGATGTGCCCACTTTAAAGATGACTCACTGCTCTGCTTGAGCATAGGTTAAACTTTAAAGCCCTTCACTGGCATTCTAAGCCATCTATATATTTGTTGTTGTTGTTATTGTATTGTTGTTTAATGTCCCACTCAAGAATCTTTCACTCATATGGAGATGTCACTGTGTGCCGGTGAAGGGTGACAAATTTTGCCTATGCTCAGCACTTATGGCCATAGAGCAGGGAGGGTTCTCTAACGTGCCAACACATACTGTGACATGGGACCTCTGTTTTTACAGTCTCATCTGAACGACATGGAACGGCCAACCACAGCGTGGCCTTCATATTTGTGAAATATTCTTCAGTGGGACATTAAGCAATGGTACAACAACAAAAGTAATCTTACACTACAGTAGAGTTGGTCTATAACAAATCGACCTAACGCAAATTCAGTGCTATTACGAAGAGGAATAAAACCCCCGAAAAGAATGACTTTTTATCTATTTACATGTATGTATTAAATTCTGATGCTTAAAACGAAGAATGCCTTTAACGAGGTCAAAAGTCAATCCCCTTTGACCTCGTTATGGACCAACTCCACTGTATTTGAACTTCTTTTATCTTATCAATATATGGAAGAAGATTATTTACAATTGAACAATGATATTTTGAATTATGACATAAGATATAGATGAACATAATCTGATTCATTCAGGTTCGGAGGAAATCTTTCTAGTAGCTTAAACAAATTTCAGACTTAAACTCGAGACTCCCCCGAAGTGTTTTCTTCTTTTTTTGAAATTAATACCATATCTTTAGAGACCACCAGTCTTGAAAGGTCACCTGTCTTAAAATGAATACCAATAGGAAAATATTTTTTGAAAACAATTTCAGTGGAACTTGGATATATTGAAATAAAAGGGGATGGATTTTTCTTTCAAATAAACAGGGTTTTTAAGATAAACGGGTTAAAATAGTAATGAAGTTATTAAGCCGGGGAATGAAAATTATTTCAAATAAAGTCGAATTTCAATATACAGTTGAATCTTGAAAACTCGAACGTCGATCTCTTGAAGTTCTCGATCTCTCGAAGTGAAGCTACGGTCCCGATTTATTCTCTTAATAAATTAACGAAACTAACTCTTGGTCTTTCGAATGTTGACGTCGAAATTTTTTATTTCTCGAATAAATTTCACAGTCCAAAGCTTAAAATACCTGTGAAATATCATCTCATTTTCTTGAAATGCCAATTTTTGGCAGACAATTTGATTACCAGCTGTTTATTTAGCAACCAAGATGACGACAATGTTCAATTGTTTAAGGATATTTAACAAATGGATGGGTAATAAAAATAGAGTACGGAAAAGGGAGTGAATAAAAGGGTTTGTGTGCATGGGCAATTAGCGTTCAGCTTGAGAAATATTGTTTTTTTGAAAACTTGAAGTCTCGAAAACTTGAAGTTTATCAGCGGTCCCAAGCACTTTGAGTTTTCGAGATTTAACTGTATCTGAGTTCAATATAAGTGGGTTCCACTATATACATGTACAGTTGAATCTTGAAAAGTCGAAGTGCTCGGGACCGGTGATAAACATCAAGTTTTCGAGACTTTGAGTTTTCAAAAATACGATATCTCTCAAGCTGAACGCTTTTCAACCACCCAAACCCTCTAATTCACTCCCTTTCCTGGACAATGTTCTCATCACTCATTATTTTGGTAGATATTCTGTAATATTTTACCAATGTCGTCACCTTTAATTACTAAATAAACACTTTGTAATTACAATGTCTGCCAACAATTTGCATTTGAAAAGATTGTGATGATATTTCACAGGTATTTTAAGCTTTGGATTGTGAAATTTATTTGAGAGTTTGAAAATGTCGCCCATCAACGTTCGAAAGATCGAGACTAAATTAAATTTATTGCAATATAC
This sequence comes from Pinna nobilis, assembly GCA_016161895.1. Taxonomy (NCBI): domain Eukaryota; kingdom Metazoa; phylum Mollusca; class Bivalvia; order Pterioida; family Pinnidae; genus Pinna; species Pinna nobilis. Next base: position 8,935 of record JACSZP010014067.1, on the reverse strand, counting down.
AATTGTAGATAAACTTACTTGCAAATTAATATTTAGCTGGCGTATATTGAAAATAAGGTTCTACACTGCCAAAGTTTAAGATCATGTGCAGTTTCATGACATCCTGATTCTTGCGGTATTTAGTACAACCGTCTTTTTCTACCGTATGCTACTGAAGAGCTCCGCGAATGTTTAGGCTTCGTTTGCCTTTCAACCTGGTTTCTTTTAAGTCTTTTTCTCCTTTTCCTGTAGCGTAAGTCGATCTGTAAGATTTAGTTCACAAGATTTTTATCCCGACGAACAATTTACATCTGATCTTATCAGTATTTCACCACTGTTTCCACCACTGTCTAAATGCGGGAGATTATATACTCCCGTGCGGGAGCGGATTGGAATGCGGGAGATTTCCGGAATTTCGGCGTTTGTGCGGGAGTCTCCCGCACAAAACGGGAGGGTTGGCAGGTATGAAATTTGCTTAATTTATTAAGGAAAAAAATCAGGGCCGTCTTTTTACTTCGAGAAATCAAGAACTTCGAGAGATTGATGTTCGAGTTTTCAAGATTCGACTGTATATGTAAAACCTGTAATGAGAGACTACCTATATACAGAGTGTACCATATTTTCATTGCTGCAAGGATGATCTTTCAAGACAGATTCTACACTAATTCTCTATTATTCTTTTTGTCCTAAGGCTATTAATTCCCATAAGGGCAAATTTGTTACAATAATCTGATATATGACTATTTCAATAGGAACCACAAGAAACTTATGATGAGTTTGAAGTTGGTGAAACACCACAAGATATATATGAACCTGTTGAAGAAGGGGGTAATGTACCACCACCACCACCCCCACCAAGTCGACCAGCGATGTCAACCCCAGCAGCACCTCCTGTACCCACACAGAAAAAGGTAAGTTTTCAAAAGAGTATCTGTAGAAGAGGATGTGCAAGTGAATTCTTGTTACATTGTACCATGACAACATTTAAATCTTTGAGATTTACTGTTTTAACAGTAGAACCTTTCTCGAATAATTGCTATAATGAGCATACAATCAACAGTCATGAGAGACCGCTCGTAAAGGGACATTTGTGTGCACATCGGGATGAAGTTACGGAGAACTAATGCCAAATTCTGACTTTGTCCTTATCGTCAGTGGCTACCTTTGTAAACAGTTTTAATACCCCCCTGTCAACAAAGTTGCAGGGGGTATACTGGATTCACTTTGTCTGTCTGTTCGTCTGTATGGCTGTTAGTCCATCCGTCTGTCTGTCCATTTATTTCACTATATCTCAAGTACCTGTGGGTCTAAAATGTTGATACTTCACACAGGGGTTGCCCATGAATCAAGGAGGATCCTTATTAATTTGGGGGTCATAAGGTAAAAGATCAAGATCACATGACTCTTTTCCTTGAAAAAGGGTTCCACACCATAACTCAAGTACCTGTGGGTCTACAATGATGATACTTCACACATGGGTTACCCATGACTCAAGGAGAATCCTTATGGATTTTGGGGTCATAAGATCAAAGATCAAGGTCACATGACTCCATTCCTTGAAAATGGTTTCTGCACCATAATTGCTTCACTGGGGGTATAAGTCCCTTTAAGACAGTTCTAGTTTACCTGGGATATATGTTTTGAACCAGGAAAGAAAGGTCTTTGATATGTCATGTATGGGATCTTCTTTGCTCCGGATTATGACTTTTGACCTTGGACGTTGACCTACTTTTAGACCTCGTTAGCCCTGATTTTTGTATCCTTCAGCATGCTTTATCTTCCAGCAACTCTTGTTACATGTAAATAATCACATAAATAACATGTCTCGAAAGACCACCATCTAAAGAGACCATCTGTCTTAAGAGAACGTTTATAAAGAGACAATTTGTCAAACAATACTTTAGATAATTCTTACCATATTTAAGGTGTTTGTTTTTTACACGAACATGTCTATTAAAATTTTCATATTAATCAATTAATCAGGTAATGGGAGACTCATGATAAGGGTTCTTTGTTCAGGAACATGACTTTTGAACTTGACCGTGGACTTTGACTTACTATTAGAAATCTTTAGTCCTGGTTTTTGTATCCTTCAGCAAGCTTTGTTGTCTTTTGACAAATCTTGTTACATGTAAATAATCTCGCAAATAACATGTTTCAAAAGACCATTGGTCTTAGGAGACCACAGTCTAAAGAGATCGCCTATCTTGAGAAAACGCTTTTAAGGAAACAATTTGTCAAACAATCCTTTGGATAATACTTGCTAGATTTGAGGTATTTCTTTTTCCATGAACATGATTATTCATATCAATCAATCAATCAGGCAATAGTGGGAACCGGTAACATGTATTAGCGTATGGCAAGGGCATTAAGTAGTCATGCCCGATATTAAATCAAGTTAACCTGAACCTACAAGGTATAAAAGATTGTTCCATTATTCTTTTCATTAGACAAGATTTTTCATTGAATGATGCAGAAAATGAAGGATCCAAAATAAGTACATATTATGGTGCTTCAGGTGTATTTTATGATATTTGTTTCCTTTCAATGCCAACACAGAGAACTTAATTGATGTCTTTCTCTGTCTTTGCCTCTGTTTGCCCCGCTTTGAATTTGCTGGCAGCAGTGCCAAGTGTCAGCAAGCCTCAACATGAATTACATCAACTTGACACTCTAGGTAGTAGGTTTTGATAGCATGAACAGGCATAAGAAATTGGTTTTGTTTTAGTTGAGCTTGTCTTGAGAGACTGATGTGTTTAAAGAATCCTATGAGTAAATTCTGCCATGAGAGACCACATACATATACATGCATTTTGAAAGGCCACATTTTCATGTGGAAATTGGCAGTCTCTCAAGGCAGGTTCTACTGTAAACATTTCTGCATCAATTTTAGACTTTGCTAACGGAAGTACAGTCAACTTCGCTTATAACAAATGCATTTGGTCCAGTAAAATGACTGCGTTATATCAGTATTTCGTTGTGTCAGGTTTTACACACACTGAAGGTAATCACACAGGACTCGGAGATTTTGTTCGTGATAACCAGAAATTCAGTGTAGCTGACTTCACTATTTTCAAAGTTCACAGTACCAATTCTGTATCTCTAAATATTGTGTCGGAATTCACAAATGAATCTTGTGTTTCATTTCAGACACCACCACATCCACAGAAAAATGGTATGTTGAATTTTGACTGGAATTTATTTGAAATTACATGGTACAGCAATGTATTTTTACTGTCAAGGGAGTATATGAGATGGTATGGTGGTTGCCAACTTGGACATGTAGGTTTTCTCTGGGTACTGTGGTTCCCTCCTACAGCAAGACCCCTGCACACTGACATCAGCGTCAATGAGGGACATTAATATAAGTTGACATAACTTTTTTCTTAATCATTGTAAAATAATTACAATCTTATGTTTACATTTGCTGTTGATAATATTTCTTTGATTGAAATAAAGGAGAGAAATGATGGAATCAAAATTTCAGCAGCTAGGAGGGAAAGGAACTTTGTACTTTACATAATGGTTGTTAGTAACAGAAGAAGGTCATGGGCTAGAATCAGAGCCACGCTGCGGTTGGCTGTCCTTGTCTTTCAGATGAGTCAGATAAAACCCGGGTCCTGTGTTATAGTATGTGTTGGCATATTAAAGAACCCTCCCTGCTGTATGACCATAAGTGCGGAGCATACGTCAAATTTGTCGCACTTCACCTGCACACGGAAACATCTCCATAGAAGCGAAAGTTTCTTGAATGGGACATTAAACGACAATATAAACAACCAACCATGTAAACAGAATTTTATACCAAGACTTGTGCCCTAGTAACCTTGACCTTGACCTGGGATCTACTTTTCTAATTTGAGATACATGTATATAGTAGGTCAATAGGTACTGTAATTCGAGCAAAATATGTCTTAATGTATCGGTGTGCTTCTCTTTTACCAGTAAGATTTTACTTTGGAATGCAGTCATACGTTTCTAGCCATTTTATTTTTTGTGTGGTATTAATGATTTCACTCTCAGATTATATGATTTTAAATGAAAGTGCAGTATTCAATTAAAAAATGATATCCATGGGCGAATTTAGCTTGTGAAGAATATTTTCTGTTGTAAAGGGGTGAAATAAAGAATAAGTGAACATTTCTAGGTATTCAAAACATTTTTACATGCAGCAGATGTAAATTCTATCCAACTAAAAATGTTAATTTTCTGTTATCTATAGTTCCACCAAAACCGAAGCCAGCACCAGTGAAATCATCTGGTGGCGGGTTAGACCTAAGTTCGATTTCTAGTGGTTTGAAAATGTTGAAAAAAGTTGACAAAACGGCAGTAACCAAACAACCGTCTGTTGAAGAGAAGACCTATTCTGAGGGAAACCTGGAATTCAAGTCTGTGTTTCAAAAGTTCAAGCAAAAGGGTAAATACATGTACATGTATATCAAGAAAACAAATACATCATACTATGCCATAAATGTCAATGGGTTTTGTAAATCTTGGTGAAGTAGTTTATACATATAATCGTTATGCCCCCAACTTAAAATTTTAGCTAAATCTGTCCGTTTTTACATCTTTCTGTTGATTTTCTGTTTGATTACAAATAATTAACTATGTCCACAACTTTTGAATGGCTAGGAACCCGGCATTAACATTTTTCATATCTACTCCTTGTGATAAAGTCCTCCATTTTGTATGCAAATTTTGACTGTGACCTTGACCTTAATGTTTTTTCTGCTTTGACAACACTTTCACTTTCTAACTTTTTTTTAGTGGTAAGTAGTGGGGCTCTAATATTTTGTATGTGAATTAGGCCTTCTCATGGTAAGAATTCTGATTTGGTTCCTAATGATTTATGGTATGGACCCTAAGGATTTGGTGTGACCTTGACCTTGTCATGTCTGGCATGTAAAAAAGTGCCATTTCTGATTAATTCCATACAGGAACATCAGGTTTTCACAATCTCTCTTGTTGTAGAATTATAATTCGACTTTTCTCTACAATGCAGAGTAGAAAAAAGTATTTGGCAACAACAAAATATGATCATAAAGTTAGGAATCACTTTGGATATAATTGACCTGCCTGTACATTCTCTAGATCAGCTGTCTTTTGGTCACCTTGATTGATATTGACCTACTTTCCTCAGAACAGCTGTCTGAAGGTCAGCTTGGCTATGATTGACCTACTTTCACCAGAACAGCTGTCTGAAGGTCAGCTTGGCTATGATTGACCTACTTTCCCCAGAACAGCTGTTTGAAGGTCAGCTTGGCTATGATTGACCTACTTTGCCCAGAACAGCTGTCTGCTGGTCATTATCTAGTTTTCTACATATTTCCTGACTACATGTATTATTACAGATCATCATGATTCGCCTGGTATGTATATCTTATAGGGTGTGTGAAACACAAAGCTGTCCAAATATATGTTATAGCTTTTCTGTGTACTAATACTCAACAGTTGATCTAGCTGTTGTGGTAAACATTTGGCCAAACAAGAGTAGACATCTAATATTCCTGTGTATATGTTTACCATCATTTGTTTTGTTGTGATTTGGTCTCTGACATGATATAATTTTTTGCTTATCTACCAGCATATCAATTTGTTAGAATAAAGGTTCGTTATTTTTGACAAGCTATACTTATGTAAAGATCTTTGAATTTGTGTCAGCCCTTCTTAGAAAAAGTGAGTATTTCTTTTATTGTAAAGAATTCCTGTGATATGAATCCATTTTTATTTCTTATAGATACATATTTTTTTATTCAATTTTTATAATTATATATTTTTTGGAGTTTGGAATGCGACATCATAAAAAACATATATAGATAATCAAAATGGCTTTGAATCTTACTTCATTCTTCTGTTACAGTAGTTTGTTAAAAAAAATCTTTTTTTTTCAAGTATGTATGATACATGTTAACAAAAGAACCTCACCTAAAATTTACTTCAATTATCAGACTCTCCCAAACTCTAGACAATGAAGCCTCATATAACAGGCTACTCAGGCCTTATCAGTCTGTTATGTATGCAGTACATGTATGTTTTTGTTTATATTTTAATAGGATTTTACCTGAAGCCATACTATAACTGTTCTGTCTTTCTACCCATCCATCCATCCATCCATAATAATCTGTCCATCCATACATCTGCCCATCCATCCATCCATCTCATCATCCATTCATCCCTCCATCAAAAACATTTTAGTGACTGCTGTAACCTTAGTGGAGGGTGAATTTTTGCATTATTTCTCATTACCATGAGAAGATGTCAAATATATCATGATGTATTTTTGTGCCTTAAAAATTAAGGTGTCTAACTAAAGGTTTTTACACAGGACTTCTAGTTGTGAAAGGCTAATTCTGGTTGGCATTTGTAAAGGTTTCCATCTCTTGAGTTAAAAGTAACTTAGATTATATTGTACAGAATTACAATGCATTTTTCAGAAGAATTTAAAGTAGAAATTAATTGGTCCTTTCATTTTGAATGAAAAGATTTTTGTATTTTACAACCATTATTTAGTGTCTTACATAAATATGAGTTTTGTATTGTTTCATATTTTTTACTTGTATGCATCGAGTAGTTTAGACTCTCCTTACACCTTGTATAATAGTAAATACATAAACTTTTATCAAAAAAGGGGAGATAATTCTATCTTGTTACTTCCAGTTATTTTATTTCTTATTTTTTTGTAGCTTAATTTGTTTACTACTTTCATCTGTTACAAGAAATTGTACCTTTACTATCTATCCTCAAATATCACATATAGTTTAACTTGTGGTAAATGCCATCTTTGTATAAAGGGCACCAGTCTTTGAAGGTCATCTCTGTATAAATGGCATTTTTATAAAGGTCACTTTTTGAAGTTGCTTTGCTTAAAAAAGCTTAATTTATTGTCCTCTTTGTAATGAACAACTGCATATATAAACCACTTTTGTCCATTGGCATGAATGACCTTTATACACAAGTTTGACTGAAGTTTGTTTTCATTTTTGTTATTTTGTCTTTTTGATTTGTATACCTTAAATAAATCATATTATTTTATTCCCCATCAGCATTTTAATCTTCTAAAGTAATGAGGTTTTAGTATAAATGTTTAAGGCCTGACACCATAAAACTTGGGAGTTAACTTAAGTCTGAGAATTTTCTCAACTCCAGCTGAAAAGTTGAGAAAGTTCTTAGACTTAAGTAAATCTTTAATTTTTATGGTGCCCAGCCCAGGTCTAGTGGAAGCTGGCTACAGGATTTGAGAATTTGATATTGATATGTATCATAAATGTTAAAATTTATTTCTTTAGCCAAGATATGCATATACTGGTGCAGATAAGTGTTATGTAGATTTTAGTAGGACCCTCAATTAATCATCATCACTTCGTGGACCATTCAGTCTCCGACCTCTAGTAGCACATATTTGAGCCGCATTGGAACCTAAGAGAATTACATGAGAAAGATTTTCAGTTTTCTTGCAGTAATCCTGTGGTCTCACCCCAAGTATAAAATGTACTCAATTTTCTCTTATCCACCAATAGAAATTGCATGGCTACCATTGTGTTATACTGATATATTATCATATTTAGCATAAACCAAAAGCAAATGGGGAGACAAACTTCAAAGCTATTTCTTTCCCCAAATTCCATGACATTGAAATTCCTAAATTCTTGATCAGAGACTTGAATTTTTATCCATATTTTCCTTGTGAACAGTGGAGTCCAGACTTAGTATAGGTGAGTAAAATGATGCCTGAAATGCCCAGTGTTTAGTGTATAAATGCTTGCATAAGTGTAACATATAAACTAACCACCTGCTTTTTGCCTCATGATAAAGCTACAGTTAGAATCAAAATAGATTTTCCAGAATTGCAATCCGCTATGCAGACTTAGACTTGCGAACCTTTGAAAAATTTCAATGGGGGGGAGGTGTTTCAATCTTATGGAGGATACTTAATTTGACTAAGAATTGATAGGAAAATTAAAGCTTTTCATAGGTGATATATGTATTTGTTTGTGAGAAGTTATAACAAATTCTACATAAAAATTAGGGAGTCTCTTTGCTTACGGGGAAGACTTTGGAAGTATGCTCATGGTGTATGATACGTTTTTTTTTGTGGAGTAAGGTTTGAGGATTAAAGTCTCATCTATAATATAATTGAATTCCTGTTCTATACATGTGGTCCAATTTCAAAAATATCTGGGGATTATACATTTGTATCCCTCACTGCTTAATTTCAAAACCCCTAGCACATGCAATGAAAAACAAAGTTAACATTACAATAGAATCCGTTCAGTATCCCCAAGTGCTGAACTTAGTCCAATTCTTGAATCCCCTCAGTGGTATTAGACAATTTTTCAGAATGATTTATAGATCCAGAGTTGGACATAAAACAACAATGCAACAACGACAATAACAACAAATGCTCTCATTTGTAGCTTTTCATGCTTAGGTCTTTTTTGAATATCAATCATTTATCATTCATTAGGTATGATTCATGGTGCATGGTTTCATTCACATTGACCTTTGACCTTTCAAGAGGGTATAAGTTTTGCCATCATCGGTCCTGCACAGTAGAACTAAGTTGTAAAATGTCAAACTAATCCTTGTCAAGTTGGTTTTGTTTTACACTTTATGTTGGGGCCTCCGTGGCCGAGTGGTTAGCGTGTTGGACTGCGAATCGGAAGACTCGGGTTCGAGCCGCGTAAACGCCACTCCGCAGTTGGCCGTCCCTGTTCTTCGGATGAGACAGTAAAAACCGAGGTCCCCTGTCAAAGTAGGTGTTGGCACGTTAAAGAATCCTCCCTGCTCTACGGCCATAAGTGCCGAGCATAGGCAAAATTTGTCGCCCTTCACCGGCACACGTCTACATATGAGTGAAATATTCTTGAGTGGGACGTTAAACAACAATACAACAACAATACAACACTTTATGTTGGTCCACTGTACCAACTAATTCAGTAATTGGTCCACTCTACCA
>JACSZP010014066.1:0-10384 GCA_016161895.1 Pinna nobilis | reverse complement strand
GGGGGGGGGGGGGGGGGGGGAGGGGGGGTGTTGTCGAAATTTCTCCAGAGGGGCCAACTTGTGGTAAGGAAAAACTCAGCCCTGGTTAGATGAAAATTTAAGTATAATTGACTAATGGTCGTATATATTTTGCTAATTCCAGAGAGGTCCAGATCCCTACACCCCCTCTAGATCCGTGCATGTGTTTTATGATTGTATGGCATAAATTTGCTGAAGTGAAGAGAAGTTTTATTTTTTGACTTCATGATTGTGGTATTATATGTTAATGCCATTGTAAGGTCATGAACTGCCTCGATTGCCAGGAAATACCACCATTTTTATGTGTCTTAATGTCAACTGGTTTTCTTACTAATTTCCTGCTGTTGATTATGTTACGGGTCTGTAGATTTTGATTTAATGGCCCTGGTGGTTGTTAACTAAGATTGTAGGTGGGACCATCGTGTGATATGTCTGAACCTTTCTGTACACTTACACAGTCTGATGTTTCTGTTATGATGTGACAGCTTAAACAAGTTTTCACCATGTTCTTGAGTATGAGAGAATTTTGTCATGTAAAAGTTATCGTATGGTAGTTTGAATGTGCGTAATTGATGTTTGGGAGTGGAATGGAAATAAAAGGATGTTTTAGACACATTGTAAATATGTAACTATGCTCAAAGTCAACAGAAATATTTGAAATGGTATACCATTGCTTTGGTTGGTAATTTCTGTCACCATTTTCCAAATTAGTGATATGAGGTTTGATTATATTTTAAAAAGGATGAAGTCTAGTACTTGTAAGAAGAAAATGATAAAAATACAATAAGATAGAAGTGTGCCAGTCACACAGAGCTATTTGATATAACAAACTTGTTTTTCTTTACTTTTGGATTTCTTTTCAAAAAGGCTGGTTTTTTGACAACAAAATTACACTGAGGTACATGTAACAATAGAACAAAATGTATTTCTAGTGGAATATTACAGTTCGAGTTTAGTGCTATAAGGTTAAGCAAGCCCATGATTATACATTAATGATTCTTTCTAGCATTCCTACTGAAACTGAACATATGAAAAAGAATGCGTTTTGGGTTGCAAAAAGAGTCAGTGTTTTTGTCTTGTGCAATTGTTAATTTTTCTTTCTTTTCTCTTTAAATTCATTTGTTTATCTTATAAACTCTGATCTGTGATAGATGTCCATTTGTTATATATATCTACACACAAAATACTGCTGAATTTTTCTGAGAATATATTTACTATCTCAATTTTACTGATATCTGTGATAAATGCTGTTGTAATATTTGCTATGAGTTTGTATAATGGTCAGCATTCTTGATTATCATTGCATTTAAATTTCCAGCATTTTGTAATTGTAAATAGTATATCTACATGTATATAAAAGCCAAAACTCAATTGTATTATAGTTTACTGTATAGAAATGCCTGTTCATCCTTCTTTTTCTACCATAATGCCTTAAATTAAATGTCACAAATTTTTTAAAATCTTTCTTTTGGTCTGAGAAATTGACTTCTTGAACTCTACAAACTTCTGTTTATAAATGTATTTAAAGAGAGTACAAGGTCTGTGTGTATCCAATAAGTTAATTACACAAAATTATTCATGAGTTTCTGCAAACTATGGTAAAAATTTGATAAATATTGTATGAATAAATCATAAAAGAACTGTCACTTGATTTTTCTTATATTCTGCTTTTTATTATGTCATATCTGCCTTTTATTTGGTGTCAAATACATGCCATGTATAGCAACGGTATCCCTGGTTAAAAATATATGTTATCTCCCCTGTTTTTTCAGTACACTGCAAGTACTAACACACTTTTCATAGTGTAAATAGCATCAGCTTAAGTGAAATAGAAAATTGTATGACATCATAATCAAGTACCAACTTGCTTGTGGTCTAAAATTTGGATATAGTATGTGGCGTTTGATAAACAAGGGAGATAACTCTACTTTTCAGAGAGTGAGAGGAACACAAGTTTCTCTGTATCAAACCAAACTTTAATTGTATGTGAGGATGATATAAGACCATGCAAATATTTATATGGATGAGTTAGATAGGGCAAAGAGATGGTCCAGTCAGAATTGTACTTTTTGTTGACATCACTTCTTTAATCTGTACGTTAGATGCCCTTATTGTCCCCAAGGATCATTCATGTACAAGGGCTGTTTGATAAGTTGTGAGCCTCGTATTGAAGGAGCTATGCAAGGATGTTCTTTTTAAGTCTTACTATTCTCTGACTATATAGGGCTGTGTACCCAAGGACGGTTCTCATTTGGTCAGTATATATTGACGAGGTAGTACTCTAAAGTAAAAAAGACAAGTGTCCTTGTAGCTCGGAATTCAAGAACAAAATTGACAATTTTCTTATCAAGAAAAGCTTTGGTATCTTTGGATAGTCCTTGGATGGACAGATCATTTACAAAGTGTGTAAAGGTCAGTTAATGTATGCTTTGGTTATGTTCAGGTGATCCAGCACAGGTTCTTTTCTTTGGAAGGATTTTTCTTATTACTATAGACAATATCTTTAATCGTCATACCAATATTTGAGGGGCCTCCATGGCCGAGAGGTTAGCGTGTTCGACTTCGAATCGGAGGGTCCGGGGTTCAATTCCCGCAGCGTCACTCCACGGTTGGCCGTCCCTGTCTTTCGGATGAGACAGTAAAAACAGAGGTCCCGTGTCATAGTAGGTGTTGGCACGTTAAAGAACCCTCCCTGCTCTATGGCCAGCAGTGCCGAGCACAGGCAAAATTTGTCGCCCTTCACCGGCACACAGTGACGTCTCCATATGAGTGAAATATTTTTGATTGGGACGTTCAACAACAACAACCAATACCTGATAGTGGATCTTACATATTTCTGTCTCATCACGACATCCATACTAAAGAGAAACCAGTGACTTTATCAAGTGATCATAGTCATAGGATCTTAGTAAGAAGGGCCCTAGATCTATTTTATTCCAGGGATGAATATAGCTGTTGCTTGAATATTTTGGATATCAATATAACGTTTGGGCTGAGCACCATAAAACTTAAGAATTTACTTAAGTCTGAGAATTTTGTCCACTCCAGCCTCTCAAATTTAAGGACAGAGATAAGTAAATTTTTAAGTTTTAATTATGGCACAAGTCGCAGCTGATCCTCAAAATGCAAAAAACAAGAAAAAGTAACAAATGTTTTCCCTCCAAAACAGGTCAATTTCAATTTTATTTTTCACTATACAGTCCTCAAATATACAAATATATTAATAACTTTCAATTCATGAAGGTCAAACAGAATTTAAAACTGGTGACGTTAGAAGTAAACTTCAATATCAAAACTGCCCATATAAGCTTCAGTTTAATGCTTGACATTTGAAATTTACAGTTCTTTGTAAAAACCTAAAAACCAAATGTTTTTTGTGTCAAAGGAGGGATTTAAAAAAGTCCAAAAAGATAAGAATGTGAGACATTTAATTTCAATAATTTTTCCAGTTACACACCATTGGGCATTAAATATTATCTTTGTATTAAGTATGATCCATTCGTGGTGTATTCATCTTTCTTAAGTTACTGGTGCTTCTGTTTGTACATTTAGACTAATATCCAGCCGACAAACAATTGAATAGATGCCACAATATACCATCACTTTTTCATCACTTTTCTTTAGTTTAACGAATATATATGTGTAGAAAGCAAATATCTGGCTTAGATGCGTAATGTCTGTAAAAACCGAATACAAAATTATGTTATTCAAAATTATACTTCTTTTCATTCATTCATGTTGAACAAAACGTGTGTGCATGGAACATAGTTAGCACCACTTGTGGTCTTTTTCACTTCTTTAGTCATTGTGATCAATGTTACAATGTAAAAAATATATTCATATCATGAATAAGCGTCTGTTGAAATATGCACTTTTCTGTCGACTAGTCAATGTATTTAAGATTTTGGTTGAAAGTGGTCGACTCTCTCTAGCAAAGCATCGGAATATCCTGGTGAGTAGTATCTGGAAAAAGAAAATGGAATAAATGAGATAAGTATTAAAGTCCACAGATAGCTAGAAGACACGAATGAAAAAATCTATCTTCTGAGACCAATTTCATGAGAGGTTGTTGAGAGGTTGTTATATGGGCATTATAAAACTTAAAAAAAAATGACAAGTCTAAAAATTTACTCAACTTCAGCAAATCCTGAATTTTGATTGGCTGAGAAGGTGTAGTTGAAAATTTCTCAGACTTAAGTAAATTCTTAAGTTTTATGGTGCCCAGCCCTTTATCTAGAGATCACTTTAAGAAACAATGTGCCAAGCCCCATTTTTGAAAAACTGTTTTTATAGATATTTACATGTGACAGATTGGATGGTTTCTCAAGGCCAGTTCCATTATATATGATTCATAGGTATCCAATTTAAAATTCTGTCAATTTTTTTTTGCAAAAACGTCTAACAAAGGGCACTTGTGGAATAATCTTGATCTTCCAATGATATACATGTAAATCTGATTGTGTCTGAAACATGGGATAATGAAAGTCAATATAACTTATACAATAATTTGAATTTAAAGTACAGGTAATTCAAACCATTAAACAAACAAATCAAACATATTTACTTGATGGTTGATTGTATCATGGTCATGTTATGTTCCAATAAAATATTTACCCCTGACCCATGAGATCTTTAATTTGATGACCTGTTTGTCTGTCAGGACAAAAAAAAAATGCTCCAAGGGAGACAACTGTTATCTTGATATGATTGCATCCTTACACACCAAGGTTGATACAGAATCTGTACTTACTTGACAATTTCTTCTGGATAGCAGTTGTTGATTGTGTTGATATACTCTGCTAAAGCTGAACCAGGCTCTGCTTTTATTTCCTGAATCTTTTTTAGACCTCCACTTGTGACAAATAATCTGCGTGCTTTTGAATCGTGTGGTAAAACTTTGCTAAACTGTCCGACAACATGTTTGAGTATATTTGGTGGAGCATCGTGTAATAAGGGTTCTAGTGCTGGTAAGTGGACGCATTTCTGTAGGATGTTCTTAAGTGCTTTTTTGCTCTGAAATAATATGAACATTTCCAATAAGTTAAAAGATAAATAAGTACTGTCCACTAAAATCTTATAACAGACAGGTGTCAAAACCTTTAAAACTAAATGTCTGAAACACAGGAAACAAAGAATCAAAGTGGGACTGTCTCAGTTGCTGACACATTTCTTTGCATTGATATCTTTCTCAAAAAGCAGATGGAGCCTGTCATATCACCAGCATGACCTTGGGATCAGAATGCAATAGCACTAAGTAACTGACCATGTTACTGGTCTACATCTAATGTGGCAATATGACGCAATCAAAAGATACTATGTGAGAAAAAGACAAATTTTCAATTACTTAGAGAATTCTTGGTGATAAATTAATGACCAAAACATGTAGATATGCATGACTAGGAAGGGGAAGGCTATTCAAAATTTATTGCAGGCCCCTTGACTTAGATTTTTATGTGTGAGGCAGTATTATCTTGAATTCATTTAATGCTGCCAGTGAGGGTATTCATGGTATACCATCACATCTAGTTTATTTAAGCTGACCTTGGTCTGTAAGTCTTCTGAAGCATCAGCTCTGAGATAGCATTGTAGAAGTTTGGGAAGTACATTAGCCATTGCCACTGCCTTTGCATGTTCGGGTGTGTGCCGACCTATCTGTCCTAGTGCCCATGCTGCTGCTGCTTGTATGTGATCCTCTGCTTCTTCTGATAGTGCAATAGCAAGCTGCACAACTCCCTGGTAAAATGAAGAAAATATCATTTTTAACTAATCATGCATTAAATGGACAAATTACAGTTCAGCCTCATTTATCCAGACACCAATAATCTGGATGCTTCACCTTCTGGACTTGGTTGTATTGATGTTAATGTTTCAGTAATCCAGATACTTCATTTATAAGGACAATTTGCTAGGCCTAGGGTATGAAAGTATCCAGATTAATGATGTTCCACTGTATACTGATGTCTTAAACGATTTTAAAAAATTCAAAATTAACTAGTAATTAATCCAAAAAAGGGAAAAAAAATATTTGTATCTACAGTAACCCACAAACATTATAACCCTCCTCCTGCATATCCATCGAAAATGATCTCTCTTAATTCCTGGCAATACAATTTATACAATGATCAGAAAAAGAATTTGAGATTTTTCTGATTATCTCCCCTCTATTCCTTTGCTACTCTTATGATCAATCATTTATAGTACATACCTTAGATACAATTACGGCCATAGCGAGATTTTCTGAATGTGCACCAACGTATCCGAGCATCATGATTCCTGGTAAGCGAACATTTCCTTTCGATTCTCCAACATAGTCGACAACAGCGGCCACACCTCCGGCATTTACAATTAACTGAGCAAGCTGAAATAGACAGATTATGGAACTATAAACACTCCTGTATCAATACAAAATAAACAGAATTATTTACACAAGTATATGCACAACTGCTCTTATACTTATACACTTTCTGAAAACTAAATTTGAACCAAAAAAATCAGTTTAGAGCAATTCTCATAAAGGTATCTATGACCAGGCTATTCAAACATATAGATAAGGCAATACTAGTACATTATGTACATCCTACATAGACATGTATGTATGAACTTTACCTCTGGGGTATGTTTGGCAATTTCTCTGATCAGGGTTGCAACATTTTTCTTGACATACTCATCGGGATCCTTTAGACATGTCAAAACAGCTGGGAAGATTTCTGCCTCGACTACCATCTCAGCAAGGTCAACAGAATGCTTGGAGATCTGGCTCAGAGCAGAGAATACTTGTCTCTGAAATAGCAAAGAAAATATACATGAATTAGAGATAACCAAAATAACAACATCTACCAGGTATTTGGATTAAATTAATTGATGTATTAATCCATATTGCTCATCAGAAAATTTTCCAAACCCCTCTTTTAAAGAATTGTTACATCTTCCAGTGCAATAAATAAAGTACTGGGGAAGGGAGATAATTCTGTAAATGCAGAGTGTGATATCCTCTGATACATATTTTTTCTGACATTTCTTCACAAATTACTTATACAGAAATTGTTATGGATATGTAATTGTCTCCTATCATGTAAGCTGTTCTGGTTTTCACCTTAAAGAGCTTTGAAGTACAGGACCACAACTTTTTTCAATGCAGTTAAAAATCTGGCTCAGGAAAAAATATACTTTTAATCAATATATACCTTTAATTTGGCATCAGGGTTCAATATCATCTGTGCAAGATGAGCGATGGCTCCGGCATCTACAACAGTCTGAGCCAGCTCTGGTGAATGTTTGCTTATATCACTAAGAGCTGATGCAGCAATTCTCTTCAATGAAAGCTCTGGCTCCTGAATGCAAAGCACAAGAAGTGGAACAGCTCCAGCATCTACTACAGCCTGGGCAAGTTCTGGAAAGAGAAAAGTATATAGGGTATATAATACAAGACTGTAATAATAAAACTGAGAATTGTTTAATTGCATCTGGCTTTCCAGGGTTTTTTGTTTTGTTTTTTGTTTTTGTCTTGCTTGCAATAAAAAGAACTTCAGATTTGAGTGATGGGCTAAGTACACTTAAGGAGTAGGATTATTACTGTAAATATTGATATTATATTAATTCTCTAACCATGATAAAGATAAAAAGCAACAACTGTTGTCAAAGAATGTCACATTAACTTGTTAACGCCTAGAAAATAATAGACTTCATTAATTCAATGACTTAGACAAATTCCAATGTGCCTATAGGGGTGAATGAGTTATAATCAATTGATGTGCATTGATCAAAGAGCTCTTTGACAAAAAAAAAAGGAAAAGAAAACTACAACTATTCAAATCTGTTTTAATGAGCCTAAAATGATAGTTTACAATAACAATTGTTTAACTTAACTTTTAAAATTAAAACATCATACCTGCATTGTGTCTTGCTATGTATCCTAATGCCCAGGCAGCTGCTTCTTTGACCCCAGGATCAAACTCCTCTAGACATATCACCAGGGCATCTAATGCTCCACAGTCTACCACAGATTGAGCAAGTTGTGGTGAGTGTTTAGCCACTGCTCTCAGTACAAATGCTGCAGCTTTCTTGTAGAATCTCTGTTTTATATGAATAAGATGTGTCAACATTTTAATGAGCGAGAGAAAGTGTGTTTTATACGAATAAGAATTTGTGTCAACATTTTAATGAGAGAGAGAGAGAAGGGTGGGGGCAATAGACATATTGAAAATGGCTGAGAACTTGGCAAATAGGAGAAAATTGCGAAAACAATTTTGAACACATTGAATATAAGTGCAATTAATTATTACCGGTACTGTTTTTCTGAAGCCAAATCATTTTGCATTTATTTTATTTTTCAACAAATCTCAGATATAGCTAAGTAATACATACATTTTGTTCTGCCAAAGAGTAAACCAGTTGTGGAAGTATGTCTCCCTTGACAACGGCCTCAGCAAGATCATCATTATAGTTAGCTAGTCTTCCTAGTGCCAGAGCTGCTGTTTGTTGGATAGTTGGGACAATATCCAGCAACAATGGTCGAAGAAGTGACATAACTCCAGCATTCTGTAATGTTTCAATATTCTGTGGCCTGCTGGCAAGTTCAGCTACAGTTTGAACAAACTGAGTCCTAGCTTTTTGATATTGCTCAAAGACTGAAATAGAAAAGAAAGAATTCATGAAGCAATTTTTCACAGCAATGAAATATTTGATTACCCATGATCAATAAATTCTTTCATTTACTCTTTACATGTAAGTATCATGATTGAATTTTAAAAGGTTAATCAGTGACTACAATGACTCTGATAAAATGAAATGCATATTGGGAATTCCATTGGAGTGACTACACAATACATTGCAGCTAAGACTTGAGGTGGGAAGTATGACCTCGACGTTTCAATAGAAATTAAGACTGGACATCCATGCTATCGCTCTGAAGTCTGAATGCAATATAAAACTTGTCCTGACTAATCGGAATATCTTTGCTCCAATAACCATGTCAGACTCGGTCAACTTTGCTATCTGAAATAGCCTACTTGCACTCCCAGTATAGAGCCAGAAGCCGGACAGAGGGTAGGCCACACACTAACACAACACTCTTGTCACTCAACAATCGGAGTCGCCTGACTCGGTTGTCAAAATCAACAAGAACAAAAACGACAGTGTCCAGTGTATAATACTGAGAATTTCCCTCCAATTACGATTAAAAAAGGAAGACGAAGATATGAAAGAAAAAATCTTACCTTGAAGAACTTGTCTTTGACTCATGTTGATTTTTTCCTCTGCACCCTTTTAACGACGTGCCTAGCTCACAATAACAATCCACACATGTAAACCTTTGTTGCTAAGCAGGTCTGACTAGCAACATATCAGGTCCGCACTGAATTATTGCAACGTTGTCATTAGAACATTTTACAAAGTCGCCTTTCGTAAATAACAAAACAATAAAATGTCTTCTAATGAATTGTTCTCGTTTGAGTAAACACAGTTTCATTTACATTAAAAGTGAATAACATTCTGTCTGCAAACTAAAAAACCGTTCCAATAAACAAATGTGCGGTCCTACAACATGGCTCTTCTCAGATGGACGTGCACTTCAAAACTCTCAAGTCGTCAGGTTACCTACAGCATTCTTAAAGTAATTAGTGAATTCTTTACGATTTATGTTAATTATGCAAACATTCAGAGAGTTACTGCTGTGTTTGATTCTTGAATATGTTGTGACAAAGTCATAAACCTAATGTTTGACAAAGAGAAAAGCCATACCATTCCGGATTTGGATCTTGCCATGGTCATGTCAGTTTCTGAGTTTGGTTTTATCACTGGTCACGTGGATATGATTAATTGATTATCGCAATAATACTTTGCCGTCAATACAGTATGAAATGCAGTATTTTTTCTCAAATTCGCATTTATTTGCTTTCTCACAAAAGCAACAGAAACATAATTGTAATTTGTATGATTTTAGGTTTTTATTTACAAATGTACTTATTTAGCCTATTTCATCTACACAGGTACTTATTTAGGCTTATCTATTTAATTATTTTTATGCCCCCGTGATCGAAGATCGGGGGGCATATTGTTTTTGGTCTGTCTGTCTGTTTGTCTGCACACATGGTTTCCGTCAGATCAGATTTGAACAAAATTTTGTGTAAGGCTTTATATCAGTAAGATCTCGAATGAGTTCGATAATGGTTGAAATCCGTCAATATTTGCCAGAGTTATGGGACTTTAAAATTGTAAAAATAGGTCATTTTTTCATTTCCGTCAAATAACTTGAGATTTTTTCATCAGATTTGAACAAAATTTGGTGTAAGGCTTTATATCAGTAAGATCTCAGATGAGGTCGATAATGACTGAAATCCGTCAATATTCGCCAGAGTTATGGGACTTT
>JACSZP010014064.1:0-11725 GCA_016161895.1 Pinna nobilis | reverse complement strand
TTTTGTCGTTGACATGAGAACAAAAAAATATCACAAAATACATTCACCAGTTATATGTATACAGTTGCCCTGATGTATCGCGCATGACAGTTGAGTGTTCTTTTTTTCATTTAACTGGCCACAAGCTGAAATGATTCTAAAAGTTTAGGGGTTCCCCTACGACACACGTGGGTTTTGTCGTCATCGCCATCGTCGGAGTGTAAACAAACATTTTGAGTCCCGTTTACAAAATTTATAGAGAAAGACCACGGACCACAAAAATCATATTAAAAGTGCTTTAATATCTCAATCAGCTAGCGTATTCTGTTTTGACTGCTTATAAATACATTTTTTAAATCACAATGATCTTCACGTGGTGATAATTCCGGGACGATATTTTGCCATTTAAGTCTTCCTCGAAAGAGACATTTGACCCCGCTATTTGAGATTTTCACGAGGCATCGTACTTCGGGGAAATTTGCTACAGAATAACTTTCAAAAGATTAATTGTATTTTGATGTTTTTAATCATCCATTCTATTGTGTCGAAGTCCTTTTTCTAGTGACAAAAACAAATCTTCTACCTTGAACTATTGTAATGGTCGGAAGAACACAGCACCTGATTACTTTCGGTTTCAATATGCTTCGGAAGTGAAAGTAAGGAGGATGATTAATTTTCTTTAACAGAAGAGTTCGATCCTTCATCTATTG
Organism: Pinna nobilis; assembly: GCA_016161895.1. Classification (NCBI taxonomy): domain Eukaryota; kingdom Metazoa; phylum Mollusca; class Bivalvia; order Pterioida; family Pinnidae; genus Pinna; species Pinna nobilis. The sequence continues at coordinate 11,036 of JACSZP010014064.1, read as the reverse complement.
CACCGGTCCGATGTAACTTATTTCACAGGATGAAATATACGATGTGTTACGTATCGGGTAAATCACAATTCTTGCACAGGTATTTTTAATGTACATTTCAAGTCGCATATTTATACTCCATGTGGAAATTTTACGTCATAGTAATATAACTTGCCAAGGGGCACTTTGAGGAAACGTGACTACTAGATTTCCTATGCCACATTTTCTTTTGTCAAAATAATGTGGATTACCTGTCTATCCATCGTTGACATAAATATATTTTCCCAGGCTAGCATCTGGTCATGGTAAATTGTTTGAATTATACTTTTCAAGTTATCCCTCAGTTACCCCAATTTTGACATTGAAACTACACGGGTTTGTAGTACTCTGCTCCAAAAATAGAAATACCGACTAAATCACGGGTATGGAAAGTATTTTTCGTGCATGGTATATTTCGAGTTCAGTAGTTTGGGTGGTGTATTTCAGAAATTTAATTCTGCTCTACGAAAAAACAAATGAAAATTCGAAGACTCAACTGTCATGCTCAAAACATTGAAATATTTTATTTCGATTTTTAATTTACTTTTCGTGGTCTCAGGAAACCTGTAGCTTGTCGATTATAACGCCAATATTATAATGGCCGTAACTTTTTGTGATTTTTTACTTTTTGTAACTCAATGATATCATTAACATATTTGCTTAATGTTGTGTTTGCAATGGGATAATAAAAAACAAGCATTCAGCGTTTAATAGGTAGATTGAGCACAATTTCGAATGACCATTGAATTCTTCAGTGAATAATCCAAGATGGTTGTAGCAACCCCTTAATATTTTGCCTTAGATAGCGAGTATAATCAAACTTGCAAATATGAGAGGCATTTATACGTGTAAAGATGGAATTTGGTTTCAAATACAGTCCATAAGCCATAATCATTATTTTGCAAACCTTTCAGGAATTATGAGATCGATCATTGTCCGTTACCTTTTCCTTTTTGTGTTCACATACTGTTATATGAATATTACGACAACACAGACGTGAGGTATATAAACTTTAATAATTACTCAATGATTTCATTTTAGAATGGTGTTTTCGACTATAACCCGGGAGCATGTGTCGATACCTTGACCGTATACAGTTCTGAGGACAATACCAATATAGACTACAAAAACCAAGACAAATATGCAGGATCTGTTCTGATTTCAACTTCCAACAAATTGTTTATTCGGTTACAGTCATGCTTTCATTCCGTAAAACAGGAAATGACGTATTTTCAAGCAAAAGCGTCAACTGTAGGTAAGATTTTGAGATCTTGTAAAGTAGAGAAACGAATATGAAAGTGAGTTATGATTGCTAGAATACTGATGGGTCTTGAACATATATCTTAGAATTTGAATTTGTTTAAGATTCATTCTGTTATATCAACTCATTTATTATCTTATTTGTATTTATCCAAAAAGTAACGTAGAACCGGTAAATGAACCCATTAAGTATTTTAGACGACCGAATACATCTGATATAAAATCAGTGGGCGGGACATTAATCTATGTTTTTTTTAAATATCACTTAGCGAGTCTACAAATATTTTTTTTACATTTCTCATATCTCGGCTTGATGGGACCTGATATAACCGACAGGCTACTTTTATATTGATAGGAAGTACATAAAATGAAAGTGTTTCATTAGTAATGATTGTTATTGATATTGTTTTGCAGACACCCCCGGATGTGGAATAGATTCATACGGTTGTGTGGCAACGTGTACACAACCATCAGCATATATTGCTAATGATAGATACCCTGCTAAATACCAATCTGGAGACAGTTGTGTCTGGAAGATCGAGGGAGACTTTGGACAAATAGTTGAGTTAGAAATCCTAAGCATCGATGTAATAGATGATGACGACCTTTGCACAAAGTCATACGTGGCAGTCTATGACGTGAACCCCGCGGGTCAGGAGACCCTACTAGGGAGATTCTGTAAACAGAATAGAATATACAGCACCCTGTCGTCCAGCTGGCAAAAAATGAGGGTTGAATTCCGTGCCGGTAACTCCGAGACAGGATGGGGCTTCCTCGGCAAATACAAACTAGTCACATATACACAGAGCTATGAGAACATTACAAGTGACGGTAGGTGTAAGAACTGGAATATGTCGTTGTTGATATTAGTTTCGTTGTATTTCTCTCTTTAGCGTCTTTCAATACTTAAAAACAATCAGGGAAGTGGCACAGTGGCTCAGTGGTAAGCGTTTTCGCCTTCTGGTCGTGAGCTCCTAGGTTCTTTTTTGTAGCCATAGTGCAGTCTGTCTGTCGAATTTTTAATTTTTAATTCCCTCCGTGGGCATTCTCAACTTTTGTTGTTATTTTCAAATTACATTCCATTATGATATCATCTTTTTATCTTTTTGTCATTTTAGATTGTGGACCCGGCTGGTACTATTACATGGGAAGTTGTTACGAATTTCATAAGGGTAGGAACGAATCCGCCATGAGCCTGACGTGGCTGGAGGCCGAACGCGCATGCCAAGATGACGGTGGTCATCTGGTCAGTATTGCAAGTAGAGCCGAGTTGTCTTTTGTCCACTATCTCCTCACAACCGTGTGGGATACAGAAGGAGATTCGGATGTTTATATTGGTATGTACGTTCCTGGTAGTGACATTAAATCGTCAATAATAATAATAATAATAATAATGATAATAATAATAGTAATAATAATAATAAAGTATAATAAGAAAAAGAAGAATGATTAAGAAACTAATGATGATAAAAATAATTTGATATTTTGCCTCTAATCATTATTCTTTTTACTATGATGATGATGATGATGATGATGATGATTAGTTTTATTATTATTACTATTATTATTATTATTTGCTGTTTTTTTTTTATTATTATTTTCATCATTTGTTGTTATGGTAACATTGCCTTGTTGTGTGCGGGTTTGTTTTTTGCTTCCAGTTATTATAATATAGTGAAGATAATCGGCATATTCCAATACACATTAAGAATATTCATGATTGCATTGGCATCATCACCCGAATACTTTTCTGTATATAAATGTTACTGTCAATGTATTATTCAGGACTTCATAAAGAGACTGAAGGGAATAGTGTATCGAATTACAGATGGTCTGACGGAAGTCCGCTAACGTTTACAGCATGGTGAGTTTCCGTTTGAGAATTTCTCTCCATGTTGACCTTTTATCCCCGTCACTTTTCATCATCTCTCAGCCAGATGTTTATATCAACAATTCCCTTTGCAGTTCCTAACAATGGCTTTGTAATTATGGTTTTCACAGTGAACTTCGTCCCGTTCCTTGTTTTGGTTCGGTGGTCACCAGTCCGCGTTATGTCTGAAGTTTTACTTGTCTCCTTGAGAAAGACTATTGTACTTCTTGTGACACTGAAGCCGTGTTTTCTTGTTAAACTCGGGTATCAAATATCCACTTGAATATGTTTTAGATGAGTGAAAAAAAATGTTTTATTATCCTTTTTTATAACAGGTACAAAGACTCTGAGACAGGGATGGCGCAACCAAATGGGTTAACCAACGAGCGCTGCACGCAGGTTCAGCTGTCTAGCATTCGGTCCGTAGACGACTGGCATGACACACCATGTGCCTATGACAAAATATTCAATTATATCTGTGAACGAACACTAGAAACTCCAAACATAGGTAAGCTCTAGGAAGGATAACCTTTCCATTATCTATATTCCTCATTAGAAAAAAAGTACATTCTTTGATTTTCTCTTCGGAAATAAAGTTCGTGCACAATTGACCTTCGCTGATTCGGACACCTTTGTTCCCAGGGAAACTGTCAAAATAAATGACAACTAATTACTGAAACATACCACGTATAATGGACCACAGGATCTGAAAATTTTGTTCCCTGCAATCTTCTCATTTGCATATGAAGCATCTTGGTAATGGCGATCAATGAGGCTCATCTATTTGTGTGCAGCACATATTTTTACAACTGAAGTGGAATTCCTGAACCATGCATGACAGTGTTTTCCTTGTTGTATATTTTTTGCCGGTAAAACAGTTCCATCGATCGACTTTGTAATCCTTTGTAGACCAGCTTTTGAAATTTTGGACATTAGTATCCCCGCTGATAAGACCATGTAAGACTTTCACTTTTCTTCTAGTATCATATCAGTTGCAGTTAGAAATGCAACTGTAATCATTTTGATTGATTTTTCGGCTTTTTATCACGTAGTTATTATCTCGCGAATGCATGTAAGACCACTGATAAGCTAAAATAAAATTTTGCGAAAATTTTGTTTTTTTCGTTAATCTTTTTACTTTGAGAATATATTTGTTTAAATTTCGTAGATAGCATCTTCGATGATTTAGCAGAAACTACGTCGGTCACGGTGTTAAATACAAACACTCACCAGTGCAACAATTCGGAAATAATACTGAAATCCTCCGTCTGTGATTCCCTGATCGACTGTATGGATGGAAGCGATGAAGATAATTGTGGTAAATATATTAAAAACTCGATTCCAAGTATCAACAAGTATTTTGTATCCACGAAATTATTCGGTCCATGGTGACCCCTGGTACTTCTACGATTTTATTCTCCATAATTATTCATGGCTCTCTTCGCCATATAACATATTAAAGGTTAACGGACACTTTGTAAGTCACGTGAAGATACCTTCTACCGACAATGAGTATTACAATCTGAAGTTTGTCGTATCGTTTTTCCGATTGTGTTAAAATCAAAGTAAGTCCTGAGTTGTTTTTTTTCATATATGTACCTAGTACCGGAATACAAATTTTTTATTCCATTTATAACTAATTTTCTTCTTAATTTGGTTTGCAGTTATTCATTTTGCTGACACCATTCTTATTTTGCAAATCTAATCCTCTCTGTAACCCTCATCGTGGACATCAAATCTTTGACACTCGGATGGAATTTCTCTGTCTCTCAGAAGTGTCGACCGATTGTTTGTTTGTCTCTCATCTTCTATCGATCTTTTTTTTCTGTAGCCTGGCCACGTAATTTAATTTTCCTTTAATGAATTTATTATATATTATTAACTTGACATTGTTACCTCGTTTAACTTGCATCGTTATTTCTTCTATTCGATCATAGGTGGGGCTTGTTCCAGTTCACAGTTCCGGTGTACAGACGGTCAATGTATCTCTCTTAGCTTGTATTGCGACTTTATCCCACATTGTTATGATTCCTCGGATGAAATGTCGTGTCGTAAGTTTTAATCTCTAGTTCAATTGAGTCTATTTTACATTTTTTTCATTTCATTGCAGCAGGGCGATATTTCAAATTTACATCTATGTTTGTACAATGCTTCTGTTTCGCTTTCAATTTATTCTAATAAACGACATTGTCGAAGTATTTGTTTGTATGTGTTGCCAGAGATGCGATTATTATTGTACCCGTTATTTGCACAAAAACAAAAAGATGAATTGGCTCCTAGAGATTGCACTTCTTTTCTTAACCTTTGACAAATTATTTTACTTATAGAATGGCCAAATTGTTCCTCCAGTGAATGGCAGTGCAATAACAAGCAATGTATTCCTCATAGCATGCGCTGTGACCTACATTATGACTGCTTCGACGGAAGTGATGAATCAGACTGCGGTAATTTGATAAACGTTAAACGATTTTTATTGAAAATCAGTAAAATGATGACTGAGGTTCATAAATGTTCTTTCAAATTATTTCATTACTAGGTTTGTGTTTTATACGAAAACAGATTTTGGTAAGGCAGTACAAACTAAGGACACATTGGGTGTCGGTACGTTGTTGCTGAACATGCAGATTTGTCTCCCTTCGTCGGCATTTGTGAAGTCTCGATATAAGTTAAAGACTTTTGAATTACACACAAACAACAACACAACAAATTGTTATACCAAAAAATAACCTGTCAGTAATACAATATGTAAGTGGTCCGATTGCTATTCCGGACCCTTTTGAGATTTCTAGTACAGTAAAACATGGTGAAATAAATTATTAAGGGTAAAATATCCAAGTTGCTTTTCCTTGATAATATGAATATCGTATGTGTCGAGTTTTGTGTCCCAGTGCACCAATACAACGAAGTTTTTGTATTGTAGAAACATGTGCTGAGCCGAATTTTCAGTGTTACGATCAAACTTGTATCTCCAAGTCCGTCGTCTGCGATGGTTATGTCGACTGTAGCGGTTTTTTTGCCGAGGATGAAAATCAGAATTGCAAGAAGAATTCACAAAAGTCGTGTGCTGAATGGTGGTCATTGGGCAAGCGCGAGAATGGAGAGTATCTCATCAATATGGGGAACAAAGGTTCGTTAATGCCGTATTCTTTGCTTGAAAATAGACCTGAATTCGTATTTTTGAATCTATAACCATTAAAACAGCTACATGCACATGCATTTAAAAGATATGACTTCATGTTAAACAAAATCTGATCATTTATCGTAAATAAATGGCGTCTGTCATTGCCTGTTTCAGACATTATTATCTCTAAGTACATAAAACTATATTTAAATGTTTTCTTCATATCATTAACAGAGCCCAATTTGCTTTAATTGAAATTAATCATATTGATCATTTAATGGAAATGGAATTAAGAAAAACTATCAAATTAAATAAAACAATCTCTACAATATTTCACAGACACCTTATGCGAACTTTAAACTACCAATATAACGGCAGCAGGAATGAAAGGGAAACTTTTCATTCAATAAATAATTTTGCTGATCGTTAGCTAAGATCACTTGTTAATTTAAAACATTTTATTATTTGTCCCATTCTGAAAAAAGGTGTTTCTACATTTGTTTTTGGTTTTGATTCCCCCTCAAATCCTTCAAAACCATAGTAGACATAGACCAAATCTGGCATATATGTGAATCTCTTTGAATCTTATAATCAGACGTAATATGTCTCTCTACTTTGGAATCATAGATATAGCACCATCGAAAGTCGAGTGTGTTTTTAGCCATGAAGGAGACACTTATGAGATAAAAACCATCGTCCATCACAACCATGAAGAAACCTTACTTGCATATATGCAGAGGATCGACGAGCAGCTGCTGTATGATGCGCATGAGCAACACATTGAGTCCCTTAAGGAGACTTCGACCTGTACCCAGTCGATGCGACTTCGTTGTCATTACATACATTATGAACAGGATGCTGAGTGGTGGGCAAACAATGGAGATCATTTCCATACATCCAGTGACGTCATCGACCCCAAATGTTCCTGTCCTTTTGTCAACCAATGTATACCGGGAAAAACTGTGTAAGTGACCGAAAAATATATGTATGATCACTATTGTATTCGACTATCTGTCTATGCATCTACCATTTGTCTGTCTGTCTGTTTGTCTCTATCTTTCTAAGTGTCTCTCTGTCTGAATTTCTATCTATCTATCTATATATCTATCTATATATCTATCTATATATGTATGTTTGTATGTATGTATGTATGTTTGTATGTATGTATGTATGTATGTATGTATGTATGTATGTATGTATGTATGTATGTATGTTTGTATGTATGTATGTATGGATGTATGTATCTTTGTATGTATGTATGTATGTATGTATGTATGTGTGTGTGTGTGTGTGTGTGTATGAATGTATGTTTGTATGGATGGATGGATGGATGGATGTATGTATGTATGTCTTTCGATATGCCTATTCACCAAGCTATCTATTTATGGGTCTGATTATTTTACAGGTGTAACTGTAACACGACATACGATGCTTGGTACTCTGCCGATGTTAACGAAGTATGGGAGGACAGTGGGGTCATTGATGATGAAACTCTACTACCAGTCAAGTCTGTGTATGCTGGTAATCCAGGCGATGTGGACAGATACCTGAAGATTGACGTCGGCCCTTTACTTTGTGTTGATGGTTAGTTTCCTTAAATTTTGATATTATTTTTACTCTGTGTAAATATTTTTACCATGTCAACTTCATCAGAAAATTATATTCGTGTCTTTCAGAATTAGGTTGCAATTTTGTCATTCTATTCTTCAATTGTTCAATGCAGTTTATATATTTCTCAATATTTATTAAGTTATTTTAAATCAGGAAAATCTATTTTTTAAAAACAGCTACATGATTTCTGTATCTTATATTCAGCATGACACTAAGTATATTATTTTGAGCCCACTATGGAAAATAGGCCTTTAAAATAAACATAAATCATCGACTTTTCAATATTATTTTCTCTGCTTATTCTTATCGCTATTCGACTTAATACATTTGGATTGCTGTTAATATAAATAGAAAAAGTACGGCGTGTAGACGTTGGTATACATTCCACTTATTGATCTAGATCTTCTTAATGTTTTACAGGTATGCCTCGCATCTCCGATGTGTTCTTGTGCCGCGGTGGTAAGACGATCGACTCGTCTAAAAAGTGTCTGATGGACTATGATCATTATAACCAGATAGTTGGTTGTCGAGATCTGTCTCATCTTGAAAACTGCGGTAAGGTTTAGCACTGGATTGTTGCGTAGTTATTATTGGCAACTTCTTACCATTCATTGAGGTAGTATATGTGTTAAATTAATATCTAATAAATATTCAATATTAAATGTGTTCCTTTATTGGTTCGTCTCGCATGACAATCAAATGATAAAAATAATAATGATATTAATAATAATAATAATAATAATAATAATAATACATTGTAATAATAATAATAATAATAATATAATAATAATAATAATAATAATAATAACTCTTTTTTCTCTAACATGCATCTTCTCTCACATTTTTATCTTCATAGAGGATTTTGAATGCCCACAAAATTTCGCCAAATGTAACGACAGTTTCTGTGTGGCTGCCAGACTCGTATGCGATGGAGTGCCACATTGTAGATATGGGGAAGATGAACAGAATTGTAGTAAGTGACATAATCATTTACTTTCACAATTCTTTTAATTGAAACCCATTACCATTTTATATGCAGAGGATAAGTACTTACTGACAAGCTATTGTCGCAGGGATATTAGTAGACACGACTAATGTCATGAGCTCCACTTGGTAGAATTTCTTCGCTTGCATTGCCAATGTTTCACTGTATGTGTTTGTTTTGTCATGTTCACCCCTTCTTCGAAGATTCCTGTATAGTTTGCTTAAATTTGACTCTGTCCTGAAGTCTCAGAAATTTAGCAAATGCAGCGAATACTGAATTCAGATTGGCTGAGAAGCTAAACTTGAGAAATTTCTCAGACTTAGGAAAATTCTGAAGTTTTGTCATGCCCAGCTCTTAAATTTCAAAACGTCTTCTAGATACATACATTGGATTTTTATTTTGTCTCCAGATAATGATTCCTTCCCCTTCAAATCAAATAAATATCAAATACCCGCAAAATACCAAACAGTGGAACATATACCTTTACTTGTTGTTTTACAGGGAGTAAAGTTTGTGCAGGATTCTATCGATGCAAAAACAGTGATATATGTATCGAGCAAGAGAGAATTTGCGATGGAATCAAGAACTGTCCTAATTATGACGATGAGCTGCTTTGTGGAATCACGTGCCCGGACAATTGTACGTGCGACGGCCTCCTTTTGACATGCGATCAAGCCGAAATGCTGAACGCCTCTATGATACCAAGGAACGTCCGAAAACTTAATCTGAGTTCATCCGATTTCAGCCAGTCCATGATAACGTTGGAAAAGTTTTCATTCCTATCCGAACTGTATTTGAGTAGATGTGATATATCTGTGTTAACTGTCGATACGTTCAATGACTTGAGGAATCTAATGTACCTTGACCTCAGCTTCAACAAAATATCAAGGTTGGCCGCGTATACCTTCCATGACCTTGTCAACTTGAGACAATTAAACCTTGATGGAAATTACTTTCTGGAGTTTATAGACCCCCAGGCATTTTTCGGTCTCACCAAAGTTCCAGACGTAAGAATATCTGGTACAAAGCTGGAGTCTCTAGGTGAGGGTACCTTTTCAGGTCTCGATTACATGACCAATTTGAATCTATCATTTAATAGTATTTCGTCGGTAAAGGATAAAACCTTCCTCAATCTGGCCCACCTGCAGACACTCGACATCAGATCGAATGATATACAAACATTTTCAAAGGACATCTTTTACGGCTTGTCAAGTCTGAAGGAACTATATACTGATGCCTATATGTTCTGCTGTCTGAAGCCCGAAACAGTCATGGATGAAAATTGCTTGCCACGTGAGGACGAATTTTCGTCATGCGATGACCTGATGAGGAACGACACATTGAGATGGTTCTTGTGGATCATAGGATTTTGTGCCCTTGTCGGCAATTTAGGAGTTTTACTTTTTAAATGCACTTTTGATCGTCAAACGCTCCGAAAGAGTCATGGCATTCTCATCACTAATTTAGGGATAGCGGACTTTCTGATGGGTGTTTATCTGTTGATTATTGCGTCAGCTGACATACATTACCGAGGAAGATATATCTGGAATGACGCCACGTGGCGCAATGGCGCCATATGCAAATTTGCAGGAATCCTAGCAACGCTATCCAGTGAGACATCGGTCCTTACACTTTCACTGATAACCCTTGACCGACTACTCGCGGTAAGATTTCCGTTTGGACAATTTCGGTTCACACGGAACAGATCCCTGATAATCTGTGGTTGTTTGTGGATAACCACATTGTTTATCTCTATGCTACCCCTTATGGTGAGCGGATACTTTAAGGGTCAATTCTACTCCCGATCAGCAGTATGTCTTGCACTCCCGTTAACGAGGGATAAACCATCTGGATGGGAATACGGAATGGCCATCTTTATCATCTTTAACTTTATAATCTTTCTAGTAATTGCGTTTGGACAATACTTGATATATCGGGAAGTTTCCATTGCTGTGGATTCAAGGATCCGCACCCAGAGGAAGAACCAAGATATGGTCATTGCTAGAGGGTTGTTCCTGATTGTCCTGTCCGACTTTATCTGTTGGTTTCCGATCGGGGTAATGGGTGAGTAAAATTTTGAATAATTCTAATACAGAAAGGGACACCTTACTAATTTCAACTACATGCATTGTTTCAATTAATATTTTTTTCACTCGATCTGCAAAATATTA
>JACSZP010014050.1:0-13631 GCA_016161895.1 Pinna nobilis | reverse complement strand
ATAGATAGATAGATAGATAGATAGATAGATAGATAGATAGAAAAGTAGAAAGAAAGATAGATAGATAGATAGATAGATAGATAGATAGATAGATAGATAGATAGATAGATAGAAAAGTAGAAAGAAAGATAGATAGATAAATAGATAGATAGATAGATAGATAGATAGATAGACAGACAGACAGACAGACAGACAGACAGACAGACAGATTGATAGATAGATAAATAGATAGATAGATAGATAGATAGATAGATAGATAGATAGATAGATAGATAGATAGAGACTCATAGATAGATTAATAGATAGATAGATAGATAGATAGATAGATAGATAGATAGATAGATATTAACATGTAGTGTTCCGTCATCGGATATGTTTAATTGATTTACACACATGTGTATCCAAAAAGTTCTATTTTAACAGTGAAGTATTTTTATAGCAGTTGATTATACAATTATGCAGCACGCCAACAAAAGTTTGGCTACTTGAAAGGGTGTCAATTGATACATATAGAACAATACATGGCAAAATCTGTATCACATGCCATTACAACTCGAGACTCCAATATCAGACCGAGGGCCGTAGGTCCGAGCTCTGATATTGGTCGAGGGTTGATATTGCATACGACACAGATTTTGACATGTATTCCTGTTCTTTTTATATATTTGAATCATTCAAAAAGACATTTTTTTCTATGAAATAGAGTTCAGTTAATTTATTATTTTACCAACCTCATACATTATTTCGGGAATGTAAGTTGATTATCCCTTAGTACAAGATTGTGTTTAATGTCGTAGCCGCTTCGAACCGATGCGTGTTGGTAGCGTCATTAAACAAAGGGCTACGTCATAGTCGCATAGTTGAGTGTCGTCACCTACACACATTCGTCCATGTTATTGCTTTCGTCGGCCATCAAGGCAAAAAACTACCGAGGTACTCTGAATACACTACACAACCACTTCACATTACGGTCAAGGGGATTCCTAGAGGAGTTCATAATTGGATGTGATAAAAGGTGTGTGATAAAGGCTGTGTGATAAAGGGGTGGCTGATACAGGGTATGTGATAAAGGGCACTTGCTCGCCCCAGTATCAAGGATGAAAAAAAACTATACTCTAATATCTGCTGTCTTGAAACCATTTGTATAGTATGTTCATCCATTCATCTGAGTGAATTAGATGTTGCACATAGATGGATTAGATACCCATAAGAAAGGTTTGGGCATGACAAAGAAAAAGTATTATTTAAAAGTCAATAAACGTACATATACAGTATAACCTGTTTTAAGAGACCCTCCAAGGAAAGGAGCAAAGAGAGTCACATATGACAGGTGATCTCTTAATTCAGGTGATATATAGATAGGAAAAAAAATTTGGGGGAACCACTCAATTAGGTCCCATGAGACAGGTTATTCTTTAATTCAGTGAGTCGCTAAGGCAGGTTAGACTGTATTAAGCGTATATGTGATGCCATTACTAATTTGATGTATTTCTTTATACAGAAGAAAGTACCGCAAACAATCGGTATGTAAGTGACGGGATGACGACAACTACAGGTAGATATGATGCAGTCTCTTGTGGATTGTGGGAATAGGTACGCCGAACCCGACCAAACCGAACCAACCGAGCCGAAAAGTCGATATCAACTCTTTGCTGTTTTTGTTCTTGCTGAATTTTCATTATCAATGTAAATCATTACTTCCATCAAACAATGTAAACAGCTTTAGGTATAAAGTTTGATACCATGACCGTCATCGCTTCCGATGGTATAAAGGCAAGCGTTAATAAAAGTTAACCAAACAAAACAAAACCAATGGAACACTTACTTCAGTACAGGTATTCCATGAAAGCTTAATTTGTTCAGATATAGATAAAATTACATAGTAATGTGCTTTACGTTATAATCAATGTGGTCGGGACAATGTGGAAAATAAGGCATGAAATGATTAACAATAGCCGTTTGGTTCAGTTCTGGTTGGAGGTTCGGCGAACCCGATTTATACAGTTCCTTCCATACTTTTACAAAATCCTTTTTACGGGAAAAATACTAAAACAAGTAGTACTTAATCTTAAACTTGCGTAAAGAAAAGATGATATTATTATACTGTCATCGAAGATTTGCTTATTTTTATATACCATCTTCAACGTTTAGACGTTAAAATCTCATTTATAAAATCAGGTATGTGCACGTTTTTGAAACAAAATAATTAAAAGGATATCTGTTACGTGTTCATTGGTTAACATATAATCTTTATTTTGACAGAAAATATTACCACATATACTAGGAACGGAAGTGACGTGGTGAAAGCAGGTAGATATGACATACTCTGTTGTCTGCTGGAATTAAGGGTTACCATGTGACTGATTTACAAAAACTGACAGGGTATCGGCGAATCCCCTGTCAGAAATGAAGTTTCACCACAAGGCCTCAGCCGAGCGGTGAAACGGACATTTCTGACAGGGGATTCAACGATACCCTGTCCGTTTTTGTAAATCAGTCACATGGTAACCCTATTTTAATGCTCCTTACCTTATTTTAGCATTGATTCTTTAGTATCTTGTCGGAAACTGCCGATACGCATAGATGTCCTACTAGGCAATTACAATCAAAATGTGACGTCATATATAAACTAGCAGTGAATCATGGATACCCTGTAAATTTTCAATTTAACTGACCAATCAAATAACGCAAAACAAACACGGTGCATTAGAATACTTATTTCCTCGCTATTTTCCGTGTTTGCTATGGATACAGATCAAATGCTGCAATTTTGGTATGGAGTTATAGATCCAGCTCAGACATCAGCAGGCTTCGGTCACCATGACCTACTTGATTTGCCAATGTAGGTGAAATTGGTGAAATAGAAGATACCAAGGGCATCCAAATAGAATAAGTTAACGACAGACAAAACCGCGGCCAAAACAAAAAGGAGACAACATTACAACCAAAAATACACAAATACACTTATAGCTAAAAAATAGTGTAACACGAACCCCACGTAAATCGGGGGTTAGTTCAGGTGCTCCGGAAGGGTAAGCAACCCCTGCGCCATGCGTGGCACCCTTTGTGTCACACTTTTTCGAATACAAGAATAAGTCACAATCGGTGATGGCCATAAACGAGAAAAGAGGGGATCGCGACTAGGTATGCGACGGGGGAACATATACCTCATCATGTTTTTACAGATTAACCGTTTGAACAACAAGGCCAGCTTTTTCCATTACTGATCACCTTGACTAACTATACAGGTTTCTTTTTGTAATGCATTTTATTTGGACACGTTGTACATGTCCTATGCCCCTTTTTGGACAAAGACGGGCGTACTAAGCAACATTTGCGATTCGTTTGTTTTCACAAAGACAATATTTGTATTTTCTTGCCGAATAAAATGTGTATTTCATCGGGTGAGGCAGAAGAATTATATCTTACACGAGTGCGGAGCACGAGTGCTTAAATATACATGTATATTCTTTTACCTCATTAGATAAAATAAACTTTAATTTTATCAAGTAACTACAAAACAAAAGTATCAAACACTTTTCCTGTTTCTGCATGTGGTCCTACAGGTCGAGCATATTATTCATATCAATTCAAGCCTTTTTTGTTTTTGAAAAGTCAGCTAAGAAAAAATAGTCTACTTTTATAATATACGATATCACGTGTTCAAATGCGATAAATATCCACAGTACATTTGTAATTTCATTTCTGATATTGTTTTTATGTAACATTCAATTTCATAATGAGGTAGGTTCTAGACTGGAAGAAGCAAACATGCTGAGTGGTCAAGTGAAGATTTCTCTCACTCTTTATATATATCTTCATGATTTTGTTTAATCTTGTATTCCTCATAATTTCAGAAGACGACAAAGGGATCGATATAAAACTAGGTAATGATACTTCAGACACTATCATTTAAATATCTTTGTTTTTTGTGTATGAACCTATGAAATACATAATGGAATACGAACATGCAGTTTTATTTTTAGGACGTTTTTTAATTTTTCTTTTGTTACAGTAAGCAGGGAAATTATGGTTTCTCAGCATTTTATCTTCATATTTTTCCCTTTTTTGTAAGTGTAAAGACTTCGACCTTCCTTTGCCTAATCTGATACAGACTATAATAAGTAATATTTCAAATTCTTATGCTAAATTGCAATTGAATCATCACGTGTATTCTTCATACAATACTACCCTGAGGTTTTTTTTTTCTTCTTTTTCAGTTGTGGTCTGTACAGTTTCTTCTTTGTCCGTGGTCATTGTTATAGGATTACTAGTAAAATCCTTTCTGATATATCGGTATGTATTTTAACATTTTTATTCACAGGGGTTTGTATTGGCTGAATGTCTACCAATCTCACTCGAAAGTCAGGGACCCCCCCCCCCCCCCCCCCCCCCCCNNCAGGGACCCCCCCCCCCCCCGCCATCTCATTTGTTTTCTTGTGACTGATATCTTAGTAATTGTGATATTCAGTTTACCTGAGCGGAAGGTTCGTGGTAATCGATAGTACTTGAATTCTCTTCTTCGTCTTTTGTTGTCCCTTTTTCGCTGTCAATTTTTGACGATTGAAACCTCTTCAGTCCAATTTAGACCAAGCTTGGTGGAGGGTCAATTATTTTGAAATCGATTATATTTTTGCGAAAGATAGTGACTAGACAAAATGGGTGAGAAAATGGAACATTGAAAACAGTCTCATTTGGAATTGTAATCGATGTGACAGTTTCTTGAGTGGAACGTAAAAATAAAACTGAAGAAGAGTCCAGGGATGTTCACAATAGAAAGAGCTAAACTAAAACCACAAGAACGGGTGCTAGATTTCGTTCAAAATTACGTTCCTTGATTATCTTCAACATTTACAAAAAGAAATTAATTCCGTACAAAACTTTTGTCACAAGATGAGGTTAAACTGGCAAATGTATCTATACGTATTAAGGTTTTCCGTCCCATTCAAGAATATTTCACTCATACTGAGACTTCACCATAGAAGGGCGACAAATATTGGCTATGCTCGGCACTTATGGCCGTAGAACAGGGAAGGTTCTTTAACGTGCCAACTCCTACTGCGACACGGTACCTCAGATTTTAATGTCTCATTCAAAAGTAAGGGACGGCAAACCGCAGCGAGGCGTTTCGCGGATTCGAACCT
The DNA here is from genome assembly GCA_016161895.1 of Pinna nobilis. NCBI lineage: Eukaryota > Metazoa > Mollusca > Bivalvia > Pterioida > Pinnidae > Pinna > Pinna nobilis. The sequence continues at coordinate 8,487 of JACSZP010014050.1, read as the reverse complement.
TCGAGCCCTTTGATTCGCAGTCGAACACGCTAACCATTCGGCCATGGTGGCCCCAAGATTACCTGATTAATTAAACTTCTTAGTTTTTTTGTGAACAAAGACGCGTAAGAATATGTATATTAAAAAATTACAATACAAAATATTTAGGCGATATGGCCCATCATGTGATTGTCGGGCATTTTTAGATTGACATAAAGTATGAAAGAACGCTAATTTCCCAGAACCCCTCACCTTTCATAATATACATTTTCTTTTGAAAGATTCCAGAACTTATCAATTTACACGTTTGATGCTGAAAGATAATCATTAGAAACCAAAATTGAGATTCAAATCAAGAATATTCTGATAGCCACACTTTAAAAAGCATGCATTTATTTGCCAGTTACTTTCTGAACCGGGGCCTCCGTGGCCGAGTGGTTAGCGTGTTCGACTTCCAGTCGAGAGGCCAGGGGTTCGATTCCCGCAGACGCCACTCCGCGGTTGGCCGTCCCCGTCTTTCGGATGAGACAGTAAAAACCGATGTCCCGTGTCACAGTAGGTGTTGACTAGTTAAAGAACCCTCCCTGCTCTACGGCCATAAGTGCCGAGCACAGGCAAAATTTGTCGCCCTTCACCGGTACACGGTGACGTCTCCATATGACTGAAATATTCTTGAGTGGGACGTTAAACAACAACAAAACAAATAAAACTTTCTGAACCAGGATAAACGAGTGGTCATTGATATGTTGCTTCATAAGTACGTTTAACCTTTGATGAAACTGGTTTTTTTTAGCATTCTTTTGAATACATAAGCTTACATTTTACAAACTACATACATTAGATTGTCGAAAAGACATCGTTTCACATTGTTATTGAATTGAAAGTATGTATCAATGCGCCCTTTAGACGGATTTCTTTGCAATTTGATAAGGTATAAATAAGCTATCTACATAAACTTTCAGGTTCTGGAGACAAGATGTTGCCAGTCAGAACCAAACAAGCAATTTGAGCGGGCGAGATGTTGACCGTCAGATTCAAACGGGCAATTTGGGCGGGCGAGATGTTGCCAATCAGAACCAAACAGGAAATTTGAGCGGGCGAGATGTTGCCAATCAGAACCAAACAGGCAATTTGAGCGGGCGAAATGATGCCAATCAGAACCAAACAAGCAATTTGGGCGGGCGAGAAGATGACCTTCAGAATCAAACAAGCAATTTGAGCGGGCGAGATGTTGACCTTCAGAACAAAACAAGCAATTTGAGCGGGCGAGATGATGACCTTCAGAAACAAACAGGCAATTTGAGCTGGCGAGATGATGACCTTCAGAAACAAACAGGCAATTTGAACGGGCGAGATGTTGACCTTCAGAAACAATTAAGCAATTTGACCGGGCGAGATATTAACCTTCAGATCCAAACAAGCAATTTGAGCAGGCGAGATGTTGACTCTCAGAATCAAACAAGCAATTTGAGCGGGCGAGATGGTCTCAACAAGAGCCAAACAAGCATGCAAGATATTGACAACCTAAGCCAAGCAAGCATACAAGAAATTGACAACAAGAGCCAAGCAAGCATACAAGAAATTGACAACCAGAGCCAAGCAAGCATACAAGAAATTGACAATCGGAGCCAAATAAGCATGCGAAAAATTGACAACCAGAGCCAAGCAAGCATACAAGAAATTGACAATCGGACCCCAACAAGCTTGCTGGAGATTGACAACCAGTTCCAATCAAGCGCACATGACTTTAATAATATTAAGCAAGCACGCATGAAAAACGTGAAAAAAACCATTGGGTCTAGGTTGGTTTGGGACGATACGTCCGTTGAAATGTTCGTCACCTTGGATGAATGATATCTGTGTCTCATAAATCAAACTCAAGTGGTAAAGAGTAAAATAAATATCGTTCCTTGAAGCTTTACCCACTGTATTTCAACTAGCTTTTCAATATTGTTCATCATTGTACGATATAGTATTGAAAAAACAATAGTATAGAATATAGCATGTATCTATGAGAATCGTTTACTGCTAAGGGAATTTTTGTTCAAAAAGATGTTTATTCACAATAATCTATTTATTAATGAGGTTATGTTTCCCTTGTCGTATACCTAGTCTCGATTTCCCTTTCTTGTTTATGACCATCAGCGATTGTGACTTATCCTTGTATTCGACAATATGTGACACGACGGGTGCCACGCGTGGAGCAGGAGTTATTTACACTTCTGAAGCACCTGAACTGGAGAACCTGATTTTTAGTGGAGTCCGTGTTACTTTATGTTTAGTTTTAAGTATATTTCTGTGTGTAGTTTTCTCTCCTTTTTGTTTTGGCTACGGTTTTGTCTTTCGTTGACTTTTTGAATTTTGAATGCCCCCTGGTATCGTCTACTTTCACCCTTTCTCGTGATTTAAACTGCTTGTCGGAAAACGTTATGCCGGTATTCTGCCGTGCATGTAAAACAATTATGTTTAACGGTATCAAGAGTTATAATGCAAGGCACTCCAACCCGCGACAAAGAATGATGCTACTGATATAAATGACATCATAACGTATTGACGTCATTTGACGAAACGTTGACGCGGAAGAGATGTTTTACTAGGTAATGAGACAAATATTTGATGGCTCACTATGTTCTATATTAGAATATTTAATCCGAGGTTTCGGTTATATTACACCACGCCGTGATTAGTTTAATGATTGACTTTGACATGTATCAGGGAATGTGGTAAACAGTTCAATGAACAAAAGTTTTGTGCGAAGAAGGGGCGCATCTCAACCCGAACTAACGAAGTGTGGTATTATTCTCTAAACTGGAGAAGATTTTTAAATGAACAATTATCAATTTGCAGGCAAATATACTAAATATACCTATGTAGTGCCCTCACAAAACACCTTAATTAATATGAATTGAAATCTAGCTTATCAAAAAACTGAAACATGAGTGAGATATATTCTCTTTGAACTACTTAATGAAATACGAACATTGCAATTTCCAAAAAAAATAAGTAAGGTCTGTACCCCACCTCTTTCACACAATAGAGAGAGTGATATAGTTTTTTGAAAGGACTTTGTGGTAAACATGATTTTATCAAAAGAAACATTTTTTATTCGTAATCATTATACACAAAAAAAAACGAATAATTAAATGCCACTTTTGTAAATTATGTCTAATGCAGACTTGTTGTCAATAGTTTTGTTGAGATAATTTTCTATTTTACAGAAAACAGAGATTTGATTATATATCGTGATGAAAATGACAAACTAAAGTTACTATAAACAATTTTCTCTCACACCATAGTAGTTAAGAAAATAGATAATTGATAGACGAATCATCGGAAAATCTTAAAATCAAAAATCTATTTTTCATAACAAATTGATTTTTTCAATGAAACGTTTCGTGATACGCATGTTAAAATAAGTAGAAACCCCTGTCCTGTCGTCAAGCTTTTGATAAAGGCCAGGTGAAAATGTGTGGAAATAGAGTGTTAATTATATTTGTACATGGTACTTCCTTTTGGAGGAAATTGGATTACATTTATTTTTCTTAATACATGAACATTGGGACAAATGAAATATGATCTATGACAAGTGATTTGCAAATGACTCGTCCCATCGTCACATGGGACTGGTGACTATTCTGGAAAAAAATCTCCCTAGTATGAGATATCTTATTTAATAATGCTGTTTAATAATACTTTGTAAGTACAAATTTTGAAAGAAAAATCATGTTGGAAAAAACGCCGATATAGGATTTTTTCGAAATATAGCTATAAAGGTGTATTTATCATTGAAACATCACAGTTTCCATTACGACCGAGAGTTTCAAACAATTTTGACATGGACTAGTTTGATTTACCTCGACACAGCGAGTTTACTTGTAAAAATGTATACTGTTCATGTTAATGATATCAAGCAGATAGGTCTAATGGTTTAAGGCAAATAAACTATACTCTACTATCATCACATGCTGGGTTGTTTGTCGTTCCTACCGGTAATTCAATGAAGCGGCTGTGGCCTAGCTGTTAGCGTCTTCCATCTCTAATAAGTCCGGGGTTTGAGCTTAAGCCATGTCGTGGTTGCGGATGTCCGTATTTTGCGGATAAGACAATAGAAATCGAGGTCCCGTCTCACAATAGGTGTTAGAAGGTTTCAAATTTTGTCGCCCTTCACCGGCACACGGTAATGTCTCCATATAGTTGAGAGATTTTGAGTTGGACGTTGAACAATAATACTACCAGCCAATCAACCTTAGTCAAAATGGAGTGAAACTACCATGTTTGTTCTCTTCTTTTGTTGGCAATTGTGGAGGAAGAGTTCAGCCCATAGATTTGTAAATATATATTATGTTAATTAGTGGCAAAACAAAACAAAACAAAAACAAAAAAGATGTCAAACTTATACAGACTTTACAACTAGTTATAAAACAACACAAAATCTTCAGGTCGGCTGATACGGAGTTCAGATATGATTCAAATTGACATTGAAGATTTTGTTCACCTGCGTTAAGTGATTTTATTTAAGAGTAGGAATCTTTGCCTTTTTATGGGTTGCTTTCTTTGCTTTATCATCCAACCCATGACAAAATTCACTTATATTGATACATGCCAGAATAACAATTAACCTTTTTTTCTATAATTTTAACCTTTTCTCACCATCTGTATCAAAATTTCGTAGATGAATTTTTAACTTGCTGACACCTACTGCTACATAGGATTTTAACGTTTATCCGGAGGACGGGGCGAATAGATGACGACAGATTTGACCTTCGTGTCATATACCATAATAAGAGATCATTGCTTACTCCAGAAATACTGTCAGACCTATTTTGAGAGACATTCCAAGGGAAGGGGCAAAAGGGTTATGTGTGACACGTGGTCTCTTAATTCAGTTGATATATATAGAAGAAGGTTGTTCATTAATTCAGTGGGTTGCTTAGGCAGGTTAGACTAAATAAACATGAATAAATCGACGGATGATGAGCATGTAGAAGGAGTTGTGTACCCGGCCGAAGCACCTGAATTCACCTCAAGTTTTATTGAGGTTCGTAATATACGACCTCTAGTTTTCACGTTGTTTGTTATTGGTTTAATTGTAACTCTTTCTTTTCTAGCGAGGGTTTTGTATATCGATCGATTTGTAACATTGTAATGCTGACGTGGTATTTTCAAACCGTATTTTATCAAAATTCTTATGTCCGTACCACATGTGTCTTTGTAATACATTCAATCATTTCTTTTTGCAATTTTGAATTTCACTGTAGTTAACAATGCAACATCGGAGAATAACAAGGTACTGTGTTAGACCTTATCGGGTGAGTGATAGATGTATCACTATTGCATGAAGTCCTAATCCAGCGTCGTATACCCTGAGTTTTCTAGTTATCTGTATTGAAATCTGAGATTCAAACGATGGAAAGTAGACTAAGAATGACTCGCAGAATGGCCGAGACCCCATTGAAGAGCTTGTGTTCGACACAGGTTGTCGAGGATTTGAGGAAGATTACCCCGAGGGTCCAGATTTACTCTAGGTATCGGCAAGAAAAAATGCCTCTCATGAATCCTTCTTTACAAGCATTATTTGAAACAAGTAACACCAGCAAACGATGACGTCTCCATATAGGTGACATATTGAGTTAAGCATAAAAACTTAAAAAAGGAAAATAATAACAAAGTCTTTTCACTTCTAATAACGGGCCTATCTTTAATACAGCAGACGCTGTCTAAACCGATAATCAGTGGGACCGGTCGATTTTTCCGATTAAAACAAAATCCCGATTGCCAAAACACAATATTATCCGTTGATTTCTGAATAATTTCGCTGGTATTAAGTTGAATATCATTGAAATTGAAGATTTTGTACTTTTTTCGATAATAATTCTGTCATAAGCCATCTGTAAGAAATCAACGAGGAAATTAAGAAAAATATCATCAGATTAACACTAACAATTGTCACATGCTACACATTTAAAAACTGCGTACTCGGACGTAACATACGAGTACATGTACTCAAATGTTTACACCAAATGCATGTTAAATGACCCCGATACTGATATCGACCATGTCCTCCGGTAAATATCCCGTGTGGCAAATCATGCAATCGATTGATTCATTCAAACTGTAAGTATACATATCTCAAAATAGGCGTGAACAGGTGATTATACAGTGCTTTGTTTTCTCACTCCGACTGGTCAAGGTAATTGAAGCGCGCATTGGACAGATTTTAAATGCATTAATTGTAAAGCAAACAATCTCAAAACACGTCCGGTTTTCAGAATAGATAGAGTCCGTATTATACAGAGTTTAGGAAATAAAAAGGAAAATGCCAGGACCAAATACTTTCGCTGATATTGACAAGAATCAACAAAGGCCGGTTTATACAAATTACTCCTATTTTCCTACTTGTTGCTTCCACAGTCTAACCTGTCTTACCGACTCACTGAATTAAAGAAAAAAGTGTCTTATGTGACCTTAATACATGGTTCACAAAATGGCATTTTCTTATATAAATCACCTGAATTAAGAGATCGCTTGTCATATTCGACACTTTTTGCTCCTCCCCATTGACGGTACCTTACAACAGGTTAGCCAGTATCTCAGCATTTCCATTATATTATAAAAAATTTCACGGCATACATGGTCATACTCATTAAACTCCTTATTTTATCTCTCCGTACGTAATTTTCGTCTTTTTCATTCTTTCCAAATCATTGTTTTTTCTTCACATCGATTCCCTTAATTGACATATACCGATAATCAATACATACGCTATCAAAGTGGTCATTTGAAACACCAAGAAATTTCGTACCAAAAGTGATGTTTTCATACATTCCAAGGGTAGAAAATACTTGTTTATAAGACAACAGTACCGATTGCCAGTGCAGAGCCATTGATTTTGCCTATATTCCACCCTTACAGGCCATTGATTATTGCGGGCTCCTCAAGATGCCGACACCAGTCCTACTCTAACACGTGACCGCGGTTGAACGAGGAATCTACATCCATGTTAAATGAATAAAAGAAAACACTGAAGGAGACCTGGTTTAAATATTTAATAAAATTGACGTACAAAGGAAAACATCAAATCAATAAATATTATTCAGTGGGCTAGTAATGTGAATAACTCTTAATGTACTAATCTAACAATGTTTGTTATTAGAAGATTGTATTAATGAAGGATTTTATTTTATGAGTTAAACTTCTGCTTAAAGTAAACTTCAAAGTAGGGAATACAAAATGATTTGAAAATATGAAACTGTGTAATTATTATGCTTTAACAGTTTGGGCAATAACTAAGTATAAAAACTATGATATAACTATAAACTGGGTAAGTATGTTAAGTCTCGTGAACAAACATCAACAAAAACACACTGTTGAGCCTTGGTACTATGTGTTCATTGAACACTTTGAGTTGTCACCTTTCTTATGACAAAACAACTTAACAATGTTGCTGAAAATTATACATCAGAATAGCACATCACTTTTCCAGGTCTGTGGGGAATCCCCTGTCACCACGTAGGGCCTGTCACTCATTTGCACATCAAAAGGGCGCCTATATTCCGGGCGGTCACTCTAATGCCTTGAGCCATGATGAGATTTCGCGCTTGCTCTATGCTGATCATATTTTATATCAGACAGCTCTATCCCGTCATCTTGAGGTCGCAGTTTTCCGCGGTGCACGTGATGTGCAGGTCGCAGGTCCTGGTACGGCACTTGACCGGTCACATCCGCCATGAGCCCTATATCTGGATCAGGTAAACGGAGCAATTAGTAGTCAATATCAATGTATAAAGAGCGGTCTAACTATCGTTGAGAACGGAACGGAAACATGTCAGACAGCATTCGACCCAATGACAGGCCGTATTGTAAAATTATTACATTCATAATAGGGTGCTAATACATATTTTCATTCTGAGAAAACATTGGTGACCGAGGCGTAGCCGATGTTGACAACGAATTCTGAGGATCGAAAATTTGCAATTTAACCCTCCTATGAATGTAATTTTTATTTCATTATACCGAGTGTCCGAGTTTTAGTCCCTATTAGGTCATTTGTTAGTAAACTATACTATAATCGACATTCATCTACAACAGGCCCGGTTTAACATGTTGACGTACTACGTCATTGCCGCAACCCTCATGACGCGTGTAACATTTTGTGGACTTCTTTATCTTTGTAAAATGATCGGGTAATATCAAAAATGCCGTATGGCTCTCAACTAGTTAGATTACGGGATTCTAATAGAAGGAATTAGATACTGGAAATTATCGCTACTGCTTACTTTTGTTCATTTGCTCTTAGAAAAGAAGGTGAAGTTTTACGCCTTTTAGGGTACTGTACATATTGCCCGCTGTCTGGTTTGTGTTTATGCGTGTTACAGGTATATAGAACTCACCTTCCAGGGTACTGTACATATTGCCCGCTGTCTGCTGTACGTGTTACAGGTATATAGAACTCACCTTCCAGGGTACTGTACATATTGCCCGCTGTCTGCTGTACGTGTTACAGGTATA
>JACSZP010014047.1:0-13590 GCA_016161895.1 Pinna nobilis | reverse complement strand
AAGTTTATCAGCGGTCCCGAGCACTTCGAGTTTTCGAGATTCAACTGTATATATATATTTGGAAAGATCCTTCTATTCCTTCAACAAAAAACCCAAATAAAATTCTTAAAATAAGACACAAATAGTAAAACACACGCCCTCTTCCTAAAGTAGCATTTGCATAGATGATGCAATATTAAGTAGGCGCTAAACAGTGAGAATGTATTTTATTGTGAAAACTCTTAAACCGGGACTAATATATTCACTGAATCTACGTCTTTATTTTCCAGGCGTAACTTTACACTTGATGGTATTAAAGGATTGTATTGTGACAATATTTCACTTATTTTGATAATGATAAAAAACTTCCGCATATATTTCCTTCTAGTGTATCATCAATGACCTATAACCGGATGTTTACATGATTTTATGCACAATTATGACGTTTAACTATTATCATGGTCAAAGAAGTGCAGCTAGTACAATTATCTCACTCGTGCCAATGTGGGGTATTGTTTTCAAAGGTTACTGCGTGGAGACGTAATTTTCATGTGTGACCCCGTATATCACCCGTGTTATTTTCCCACTGACGGTGAGGGCGAAAGAGGCGAAAATAAAAGGGGGAGAAAATTTCAATGAATACAGTATTTATATTGTAGATATCTTTTTAAAGCCGACTGTATTATGGCTACCCCTGCCCAGAGGGTCAATGATTCGAGTCCGATTTTTCGAGAGAATTTTAATTTCGCGCTATTACGCAAACGTACTTACTCGCAAAAATAAATGCTACGCTAAATATTCTAACCTCACATAAACTTGCACCATACAAAATATGGGTCATTGCTTGTGCACGCATTGTCGAGAAAGTGTTGTCCCGCGTATAATTAAAGGGGCATCGATTCGCAAAAAAAATTTTCGCGAAAATTTCCGGATTTAGAGTAGCCTGCTATATTGTAGGGACAGATAAAAACGATATTATATATAAAGGGTTGAATAGAAATGTTCAATACCTCTAATTGCAAGGTAAAATTTGTTTCGTGAGTCTTTTTTGTTTTTGTTTTTGTTTTTTTTGGTTATCTTAATTATAGTTGCTGTCTCTCTTTGATGTAGCAATCGAAAAATATTAAAAACGACGATTGGCTGAAGAAATACAATATGAAATGTATGTCAAATGTATTGAGAATATTCCATGCATAGTTGTGGTCGAAAAGGTAGAAAAGCATTACTATTTTAAAACTCAAACTTGCTCCATCCAAGAAGGAAATTGAATTATTAGAATTATAAGTAGAACTTACATTGTCTAATCTGTAACTCATTGTCCAAGAAGGTTTGTTCGTCCCCACTGTTTACCATGACAAGATGGCCGCCATTGCGACGACAGAAATACTGAAAAATACATATTCAAATGTAGGCTAAAGAAAATAAAATAGAAAACGACAAATAAAATACATCCTAAAAGGCCTCTCATCTATTTTGAACAAAAATGTTTGACGGAAATCTATTTAGATGAAAATAATTTGGATATTGTTTTAAGTGTCACTGTAGGTGTCGACACGTTCAAGAACCTTCCCTGCTCTAAAGACATAAGTACCTAGCATAGGCAAATGTATTGCCCTTCACCGCACAAGGTGACGTCTCCATATAAGTGAAATATTCTTGAGTGGGACGTTCATCAACAATACAAGCGACCAACCAAGCCGCAAACATCTAGTATAATCGGACAAAGAGGTATAATGACTTATTTAGCTGTATTATATGTGCAAACAGTATTGCATTTTAGTTTTGTGTATTTACTTTAGTATTGGCGGTTTGACTATGACAGTTTTTTGTGTCAATGGTGGGATTTCAGAAAACATTGGATGAGATATCGGAAAAAAGTAGGACGGAATTTCAGGAAAACCGTGGATGGGATAAGGGTTACAATACATTCTTGGATGATGTGCGATAAGGACAAATAGTTACCGAAGCAGACAATTGGTCTAAAATGAATAAACAAAAAACAACCAAGTAAAAGTAGATGAACCGGATTTTTTTATATTGTATGAAGTGAAATAATGTCAAATTACGTATAGCGTTGGAGTGCTTGCAATTTGGAACCACTTGAACAAAATGAAGATTGAATGCGTAATCATGGAATCGCTGGATGGCTAGTCCAACACTCGCCACATTCCCTGTTCCCAAGGTATTAAAGCCAATGACTAAATATCGTAGTTTACTTGGACTGGATTCTTTGGGATTTTGCGAATTCTCATAAATACTCATGAATAAAATAAGCCAATTAAATTGCACTATATGTATATCGAGCTTGTCGAACTCTTCTTTATGAAGGACAGAAAAAAAAATTCAGTAACAAATGACATAACAACAGCGTCTTATCAGGAGCAGAACAAGAAATGAAAGTTATTTCAGTATTCTAAAGAAACTGTCTCGAAATACATAAAATTGAACGTACATACAGTTTTAGGCTTTAAAACTTTAATTCAAAACGGAAGTACAAGATAAGAGAACATTACATCCGCTTCCTGCCACGACAAAGATTCTTTCCGGAACATGTAGCAAGAACTTCCATGGCGCAGATTCCATTCTCCTAAGCACTCAGCAGCAAAGGCAATCGCTGAAGAAATAGGGGGGAAATAAGATCTTTAATTCAACAATTTTATCTTAGTTTCTTTTCAAAATCACACTTTTCAAGTTCTTCCGGAACTCCATCTGGTTTTATTCTACACACAATGGCAAGTTTCTCGTCCCCTTTACTTCCTGTGTAGATAATACAGGTCGCTCATTTATGGTGCAGACACGTGTCTTTTATCCCTAACTATATAATTAAACCCTTTGATATGACTCAAATTTCGCAATAGTCAAATCTAAATTTTGAATAATTTTGCGAGGATTTCGACTAACTACGTCATCGTCATTCATTGTCATTTTTTAGAATTTATATTTAGTTGGGATAGATACAGGTAAATTCCGCTCAAATGTCAAAGATTTGCGAGGATGCTCTATTTTAGTGAAACAAAATGATACCATATAAAGCGTTTGTCTGATTTAAATTTATCATATCTATGTATATAGATTCATGTTCTTTTTATGCCTATCTGAATAAGTATTCGAACATGGAGTGCGGACTATTTCCGATCACCTGATCTCATTCGTTATGCTGGATTCGACGTTCCGATGTCCTTTTTCGCCCTCAACTACAAAGTAGAAATACTTCAAGAATTCAATTTCAGTCCTGTGATACTAATTTACAATATGTCATATTGAAAATTTGCTAACCTTTTGTATTGAAATTTCCACTCGCTATTGCGTTACCTACAAGACATCTGACCTAATGGTGCAAAATTTGCAAGCTTGCATCAACCTCATTATCTTTTTACGCCCAAGGCATCTTCAGTTACATACAATGAATGATATAAGTATTAGAAAAACCAGTACTGAAGTCAAGCGCACAGCCATGACTCAGTGACTAGTGTGTTCACTTTCTCATCGTAAGGTTCGAATAAACGCACTGCATTTTTCTGTCCCTGTCTGTCGGATGAGAAAGCTAAAACCGAAGTCCCGTGTCATAGAAAGTGTCGACAAGTTAAAGAACCCACTCTGCTCTACGGCCATCAGTGCCGAGCATAGGCAAAATTTGTCACCCTTAACCGGCACACGGTAACGTCTCCGTATGAGTGAAATATTCTTGAGTGGGACGTTAAACAACAAAACAACAACAACTTAAGTCTAACCTGGTAAGGACAAAAATGCCCACAGTATTATCGCCATGCTGACAAATTAAACTTATTGTACGTACACATACATTTATTTGATAAGATAACACAGTTCTCTTATAATTGATGTCGGATTGTAGTTCAACGACATTCAAATTTGCTGTTATTATTATAAACTACAATACTTTCGTCGGAATCGGAAACCCCTTTCCTTGTGACATCGGCATCAATAGAAATTGATTTGTCTTCTATGTAATTGCACACAACGGTAGTGCATTGTTGCCATGTGTTAATAAATCCTCGAGTAGTAACTCAATATTTCGAGTAACTAATATAGTAAATTTAGATATTTCAAGTCATTATCTTAAGTTTAAAAGTTTAGTCTTTGTATAGAAGCATTTCTCTTTCTTAATGTAACTTATTTTAGCATTCAGTTTAAAAACACGGTAGTGCAATGTATCAAGGTCTGTTATGGTTTTAAGAATGCCAGACAACTTATCAGGGGGCTCCTTGGTCGAATGGTTATAGCTTTGCGCAATAAACCACTCAATCTCTCATCTCTTGCCAGCGCAGGTCCAAGCCCGTCGGAATCTGAGTCAATTATGTGAGAAAGTTTGCCAGTTTACTTTCGGAAGGCAGGTGATCTCCTCTCATGTACACTTGTAACTGGGCTCTTTCCTCCAATAATAAAAACTGGTCACCACGATATGACTGAAAGATTGCTGGATGTTGCGTTAAGCAAACGTAAACAAAACACCTTAGTTTAAACACGTAGACCAGAATATCCCTGAGGAAGCAAAAAGCTCTAGTTTCTTGCTTAATCTATGGTGACTAGACTCTCTCTTTCTCTCTCGTCATCATCTTTCAGATAACGCCCTCTTTAAATCCTTGGATATTCAAGAATATTTTATAATCAAAATATTTGAAAAACAAATAATCATTAAGTAAAATATTTCGATGCAAAAGCATTCCACATTATACAAAGGATGACTGTACTATTTAAGAGATGAAAATGTAGATTCCATATCGCAGGTGTTGACACGTTAAATATCATTCGTACGTCTATGGTCCTATGTGCGTCGCATAGGTCATTTAAAACACTTTACTAGAATTAGAAGACGAATTCTGCTACATAATCCGGATACTGGCTGTATCCGTTTTCGATTCTGTTTGTTACATTGTCATGGTACTTCCCTAGTATAAAAAATGCCCGCCATGAAAATAACACATGGCGTCTTTGTCTTCTTCATTTCTCAAGTTGATTTTTAATGTCAAATGCATATGCACATATTTTGTACCACAAATATGACATACATTTGTATTCATAAAAATAATTTTAGTTGGTTGTTCAACACAAACTCTACAGTTACAGCAAACCTATAAAATTCTTTTTAAAATTGCACCATGCACTATATTACTGGAAAGATCTATCAATCGTTATTCACTCTTACATTTTCTCTTCTTTTACAGTTTCACTTTAGGATTGTTATGTCAAACAATATCGCCATAATGGAAATCCCTTTTATTTTTCTTGCTTTTCATGTTTCCATTTTGTTTTCAGAAATTTAGCAATTCCATTATGAAATTATTACCGTATTTTTCAGAAAATAATAGACAATAAAATGGCAGCAATGTTGTTAAGCTGATTTTATATTTATTCGCGAAAAGATAAGTTTGCGATTATGCACCCAAAAAGAAATACATGTATATCCACGCTCTGTGAAACATATTTACGTTCAGTAACTATATGAATGCCTTGGAATAGTTGTTAGCGTGTTCGACTTCTGGTCGTCTGGTCCGGGGTTCGAGCCTAACTCACGTCACGTTTGGCCGTCCCTGTCTTTCGGATGAGATAGTAAAAAACAGGTCCCGTGTCATAGTACGAGTCGGGACGTAAAGAACCCTCCCTGCTCTAGGGCAATAAATGGCGAGCATAGCCAAAATTTGTCGCCCTTTACCGGCACACGGTGACGTCTCTATATAAGATCCTTGAGTGAGCCCTTAAAAAGCAATACAATCAACCAATTATATGAACCGAGAAATGTATCTATCGGGACTAAGTTTCTCTTGCGAACATGTGCGAAATAAAATCCTTGAGCGAAACAAAACATATTAACATTTTAAAATTAGAACATTCAACAAAATACAGTACAAATCTGCAAACTTTTTATTTCATTGCACTGGCGGAACATTATTTCTCGCAGATAAATTGGTTCTTATGATCGCAAGGAATGTCGTTCCAGTAATAACTGTACGCTTGACCATATTCCATACAATTTTCATGGCCACCCAAATTGTTTGGCTCTTTTGACCGCCAATGTTGATAATGTTGACTATCGAAGCCTTCGCCGTTAAAATCCCAATACCAATGACCCTCAACCTCCATGTCTGTTCCGTCCAGCCATAGGGCCGCTCCAAACTCGGCTGAAAAAATATATAGAATATTGAAATATTGAAGAAAAAAACGCGTCAAGGGAAAAGGGACCTTTGTGACGTCGAACAATTACGCCACAATTCGATGTCAAACGCCGTCGACTTTTTTTATTCGTTGAGGCTGTTGGAAGCTTGCGTGAATTTGCAGTGGATGAAAATTCTATAGTCTTACACTTCTATAATTTGAAAGGCATATTTCAATGCATACGTACGATGATCTTACGATGAGTTACAATTTCCTATCTACATGGAATTCATATTTTTTTCATATTCTCATTCGCATATAATCGTCACGAGAGTAGTCAGAAATTGCCTATTTACTCGTCAACTAAGTAATGCTATCAATTGGTAATGACAATTTTAAAGGATGTAAACATTTGTATTTGATAGAAAATTTGCATGAAAGTTGAATAAGATACTACACGTATATGATAATATCATAGGTTTCTTCTGAACTTCTGTACCCGTCTGAGCCACAGACGCAGAACCGAGGATGGCTTTGATTCCAAACGAAAGTTTTACAGTACATTGATGTGCAGGCATCACTTTGAGGACAATGCACTGTTCAGCACTACATATGTACTAGAACTTTTTAAACACACAGTTGCCCTTTGCAACCTCAAAAATATCATTTTACCTTATAATCAAACATCACATGGAAGCCGTCGCACCGTGCCATAGACTCTTTCAACCTTAAGTATCTAAATGGTTTGCTCTGTTCTCTTGTCTAGACCATTCAAATATGGTTTATAGGGTTGGAAGATTTAAGAGGAATATATCATACAGTGTGATATCAAGTTACCCAGGTTAATGGATGTTACTCTGGCTAGAGAATAATTTCGACATTACAAAACGTAGGAAATGACGTCATACTTGCATGGTGATTACCAAGTATGACTACTGTTACAAAACAAAAATAACAGTTCCGTCGTGACTCCATGGATAGAGTGATGTAAGAAATGCTACTTTGACTTGAACAATAAAGGAAGTTATTTGGAGTACCTATTGCCCAATCAAAACTGACAGTTTGTTGGGGCCCGCCATGGCCTAGTGGTTAGTATACTCTTCCTCGAATCCGCCCAACGGAAGCGGGTGGTTTTCCTGTACTTCGGATGAAACGGTAAAAACCTTTGTCTCGTGTCACAGTAGATATCAGCACATTCAAAACCCTTAGTGCTCTAGGATCCTAAATGCTCAATATAGGCCACATCTGTCGTCTTTCAACAAAGTAGCGAAGACAAACCAAATATTTACATTGCCGTTTCTTCAATTCGGCATCCAGAAATGCCTGTTCTGCTGCGTCGTTGACCAGTGCCAGATGGCCACCTCTATGACGGCAAAAGTTCTAAAAGGAAGAGGATTGCAGATTGAGTTAAATGTATACACTTGTATATATTTATTCGAGCCTAATAAATTCAGACGCCAATAAGCCGTATGCTTCATTTACGGACCATCCTTTCTGGGAACAGAATTTTCACTAACAATTGACTCAAATGGGAGCCACATTTCAGTGCTCCGCAGGCTTCAATTATCCAGAAAATTTGCTTGAAAAAAAGCAATCGGATTGACGAGGATTCAATACAGATATACATTTGGAAAATATCAGCTGATGCTTTTCGTTTCTAAACATGTTCCGTGGTCTTGGCAAGAATCTCTTTGGACCCTGTGAGTAATTTGTGCAAAGCTTTCTTAAGTTCCTAATGCTTGCTAAATATTGGTTCTTGAGACTTCGAGTAATTAAAATTTTGACTTAAATTTATCAAAAGTTTTCTATAGAAAAATGATTCAATGATTTAGAAACATTAATTAAAAGTTTTCTTGAGAAAAAAAGACAGACAGTAAGAAAACTTAAAGTAATACATTACGTCTGCGTCTTGCCATGGCATAGCCTCTTTCCTGAACATATAACAAGAGTTCCCGTGGTGTAGATTCCATTCTCCCAAGCAGTCGGCAGCAAAAGCCACAGCTGAAATTTAGTAGAAAATGTTCATCGTATAATACTGTCTCGGAAAACCCCAGTGCGTCCCATTGATTTGAGGCTTCGCCTTATATTCTGAAGTACCGGGTTCGAATCCGGACTACGGCTTAACAAAGTGGTAGACATTCTGTGTAACTTTTTCCTTGCTAAGCTTTAGACGTTTGAAGCATATTTGTTCAGATTGGATCTGGGACCTTCAAAGTAAACCAAAATCGCAGCAACAGAGCAAAAAGCATACATATAGCCATCGAAACCAATTCTGGACCCAATTGCACAATAGTTTCCTACGTTGTTAAATTTAACTATGACCTTACTCACGGTTATATTTGTTTTTGTGGTAACCCTATAATAATATTTCTATGAGTTCACTTGTAATTAACTAGCTAGATAATTCTGCGATACGGTTACACTACGTAGCTAGCTAATTATAAGCTAAACTTTTTTTGCAGTGAGCGACTAACTTCAAGTTAATTTAACAATGCATTGTGCTACTGGGTCATGTCTGTTTATGAATCTCAGGTATGTCTTAGAAATAAAATTGAATTACCAAAGGATATTCGAAATATTCAAGACCTAATAGATATGACAAGTCTGTAATAATGACGATCTCAATGCGGAAATCAACTGCAAATTTCTAAAGGCATGGAACCAGGTGTTCGGAAGGAGTCAACATCCCCTGATAGCATGCCTCACACGTCGAAAAATTGTCCACAGAAACCACCGAGTTCTGTAATATGACGGTTTTGGTTAAACATATTACGTGCCCTTGAATTGACCGACAAAAGGTAGTCACTGAAAATGATCGCACACAAAGATATCATCTACAGTCCTTGAAAGGAGAAAGTATAACTGCATATAATTACAAATAAATATATGTGCATCTACTAGCTCCCACCTGGAAGAGTCAAAAGTGTCCACAATATTACGGCCATCTTGACGAAGAAGCTTTCGAATTAAGAAACAAACACACCAAGTTGATAAGATAACAGATACTATGGCGAAATAAGGGCAAGTTATAACACCAAGAGAAATGTGTGCCCCATTATTTTAAGATAATAGCATATGACTATTTGACATGGCCATTCGGAACTATGTAGACCAAATCTCATGATCTTATATGTACTCTTGAGCGCTGGTCTTCGACCTGTGATTTGATATTTGGCTTCAGGTCAGACGCCACTAAACAAGGGGAAATTTGGTAGGTTAAGAAGTGGTAATGGAGGCGGAGCTATATTTATGGATGTTTGATATCTGATAGCTTAATAATGCTATTCTCTTAATTGAATACTGTAAAGTGGTCAGTAAGATTAGAAAAACAAATGTGGAATGACTAGGTAGAAAGTAACTGGAAAATTTGGAATCCCTAGGCAATGTCAATTTTTGTTCATAAAGTTGTTGCGTAAACGGAGGTGGTCCTTATACATAGGTATGTAATGAAAAAACGAGAAGGTCAACAGCATCCCCCACCCCGGGTTGCAGTATATAGAGAATTTACACTGAACAAACATCTTAAAAATTGGTGTACAGTTAATGTGCATTTTGAACGTTGGAAACATAGAATATGCGAGTTATCCCGCTTTTGTTTTGAACTATAAAAGAACAGGGTGATAACAAATACCGCTTTAGTAGATCTCTCTCTCTCTCTCTCTCTCTCTCTCTCTCTCTCTCTCTCTCTGCAAAATTGATTATTATATGTACTTTGATCATGACACTGTTCAATAAAAAAAATACTAGAACCTTAAAAAAGGCGAATGCAACATTCGGATTAACTTTAAAGACTTAAGAAATTTAAGAACTTTAGAAGTTAAGATAATGAATTTGAATAATGTGGCAAAATAATCGAATGACTTATATCATAATGTCTAACATCTGCTGACCTGCACATGTCAAATTGGTTCACTCGTTACTCCGTATTCATATTCGTCCTTAACACGTATTCAGTTTTAACTAATGCAATCGCCGAGATACCTCCTACTGGAAAAAGGACCCGTCTGTATGCTAGAAATAATATTTTATTCATCAATTTAGTTCTCTTTGATATAAATAATATACCGCTAGAATTGTTAATTTTACAAAGAGAGTAAAACTTGGGAGAACATACTTGTATTTCCTTAATTCTGGAATTTTTAGTGATAACTACATTGTTTTTTGTATTTTTTATGTTGTTTTGGGTCCGTCTGTCTGATAAAATTCATCTGTGTGTGACTTAAAGCCCGCATGGAGCTTGGTCTAGCATTTGAAGAATTTCAATAAATCTTTCTTTATTAAATTCATAAACACTGATCTGGTGCGGATATTGGTCTTTAAATGTTTTCGATTCTATTATCTCCACAATAAGAAGGAAATATTTTGATTCTTTATTGCAAATTCTTAAGCAAATTAATCTTAACATTGCCAAATTGCCATTCACGTGCCACTATTTTCACCAATACAATGTCGAATTGAATCAAAGTCAAAGCATTTTTAGAGTATTGCAATCGATATTTTGTCGGTGCTGCAAAAGCTAAAACGAAAGGTTTTCTATAAAAAAAGCGAATTGATACAAATTACACAAAACAACTAAATTGAAACTTCACCTAAAAACAACCTTACTTAAAAGACCACTTTACATAGGAGACTACTTAACCTAGGGGCATGAAGCATTGTTAAGAATTTTATCGGGGCCTCCGTGGTCGAGTGGTTAGCGTGTTCGACTTCGAGCCGAGGGGTTGGCCGCCCCTGTCTTTCGGATGAGACAGTAAAAACCGAGGTCCCTTGTCACAGTAGGTGTTGGCACGTTAAAGAACCCTCCCTGCTCTACGGCCAGCAGTGCCGAGCACAGGCAACATTTGTCGCCCTTCACCGGCACGCAGTGACGTCTCCATATGAGTGAAATATTCTTGAGTGGGACGTTAAACAACAGCGTAACAACAATAACAACTAAGAATTTTATCAGGAGTCTACCTGACTTATAAAGAACAATTTTAAAGTATTAATGTAGGCGATCTAAAAATTATATTTCTTAGAATGATAAAACGAATTTTACAGTGAATGTAGAAGAATCCAATTGTTTATATTGTACCCGGATATATCGAATTACCGCTTAACTTCAAATAATTTCAATTTCCAAGTAAAATTACTTGATAGTTTTTTAATCCGGTCATTTCGAAAATCCTATCTATTGAAAGAAAAAAATTATTCATCTTCGATTTCAATACATGTATATCCGTGTATACGAATTATACGATTGTATATTCGTGCGCAGTTACTAAAGTAGTACAGGGTTAGCCGAGGCCGAAAGGGTAGTGTGTTCGGGCTTCCGATCGTGAAGTCATGAGTACGAATCCGAGCCACGCTGTGATTGGTTGTCCCCGTATTTCGGGTGAGACGGTAAAAATACCGAGGTCCGGTGTCAAAGTCGGTGTTGGTACGTGGAAGAACCCTCCCTCTTTTACGGCCATAAGTGCATAGGCTAAATTTGTCGCACTTCATCGGTGCCGTGATGCTGACGTCTCCATATAAGTGAAATATTCTTGGGAAGGACGTTAAACAGCAATACAACCAAACCATCCAAATAAAATAGTACATATTGAAATATTGTAAAATATATGTATTCAGA
The DNA here is from genome assembly GCA_016161895.1 of Pinna nobilis. Lineage (NCBI taxonomy): Eukaryota > Metazoa > Mollusca > Bivalvia > Pterioida > Pinnidae > Pinna > Pinna nobilis. Next base: position 1,889 of record JACSZP010014047.1, on the reverse strand, counting down.
TGAATTGTTTTAATCTTAAAATTGTATTTGTAAATTTGAAATATACCAAATTTGAAAATTTGGCATTTTACTTGATAGACGAACGCCTTGGTGGTCCATGGCTAAAGTGTATACAATGTCTATAGTTTTGGGCGTCAAACTAAACACTAAAATGGCAATTTGAACATTATTTTATTCAAATACAGGGGAGCTGAAAATCAATGTAGAGTCAAATTTGTATATACTGAATACATACCAGTACTTCAATACTTTTATCATTATTGTTAAAATCAACATTTTATAGATCTTACACAGGCAATAATATCCATTACAAAAGTCTGCCTTATTCTGACCGTGTCTAATTGCAAATTTCATACAAAACCCCTGCTACGAATACACTTGTTCCTGGATATTCCCTAAGCCATCTTTCATGTAAATCAAAATGGTATTTCTTTCCCGAGTCAGATAATATCCTTAAGCTTTGACAGTATCGTATAATTTGCGAGATATCTCAGATTTTGGTCGAACGAGGTCTCAGCAGTCTCTTTTCAGCATAGTAAATAGAGGGAGTTTTCCAATCTACAAAATGTTCATGCTCTATTAAATGTATTATCCTTACTAACGTTAAAATTCGTAGATTTCAACGCATCTCTGTGGTCGTCCCACAAACGAATTCGCACGTGTGGCTATTTCAGATCAAACCGAAAGAAATCCCCCTAAAGATGACAAATGGTGTCAATTTCACAACAACACCCCCTTTTCTTTTCACCAAAAATGATTCTCAACTATCCTTTAGGTAAATGAAATTAACATTCCAAAACCTTGAAAAAGAGCACCTGTTTATCAAGATGTTTTTACCATTTCAATTTCACGTGATGTGATCAATTTCACGATACAAAAATTGAAAATCCAAATATTAGAGATGGTGGAATATATTTCTGACAAAGTTTTATTCGTGAAACTTATTATCATCATAGTTGTATCATCAAAGTCATAAGAAAACAGTATACCACGTATAATGTCAACATTTTGCAAACGAGAAATTGTCTTGATTTAGTACAATTAAATCAAATGCCCCCTCCTTCTGCAATATGGAATAGTAATATGGTGTCTTTTACAATGCTTAGTCATAGAGGAATATTTTATAAATTGACGCTTGTTCCGATTGACGCATATACTTAACAATTAAAAAATATTCTAATGATTTTTGTACAATTATAATAAAACACTTTTTTTCCACAAACTTTCGTCCAATTGACCATTATCAAGTGGTTGACGACTGTTACTTTGGTTTCTACATATTTTAACATGCGTATCAGGAAAATCTTCATTGGAAAGTATACAATCTTATCTCTAATAATATTAACTCGCATAAAATTAAACTATATATATTGATTCGCCTGCATTGAGTCCAGCGAAAATATCTGAAGTCACTTCGAACAAAAATGTGAATTATCGACAGCACGGGCATCGATTTTTGTTTGCAAGACTTCTTTTTGACAATCTAGTGGGTTCTGTAAAATATAGTTATTTGACGAGATGAACCTCAGAAATAGATAAACGATACAAAAGATGCCTTGCAAGCTAAATTACTCTTTGGGGCCGCCTTATTTCATTGGTTAACGTATTCGCCTTCTGATTGTTCGGTCGTGGGCTCGACTCTGCGATGCAAACTCGGCTAACTTTTCTGTCCTTTGGTTGACATAGTAAAAACCGAGGTCCTGTGTAATAGTAGTTGTTGGCACGATAAAGGAATCCAACTGCTCAATAGCCGTAAGTAACTAGCATAGGCAAACATTTTGACACTTCACCGGTATAAGTGATACCTCGATATATATGTAAGTGAAAGATTCTTGAGTGGGACGTTAAACAACAATACAACCAACGTACCATCCAACTATATTCGAAAA
>JACSZP010014046.1:0-15643 GCA_016161895.1 Pinna nobilis | reverse complement strand
TGTAACTCGTGTCTTCTGACACATTGCTTTCATATTTGGCACATGTATCCGTAATGACAAGACATATAAAAAGTGCCATTTATTTGATTGTCTTAGCCTTCACAAATGGCTTACCACTCGGGGGCATAGTGTTTCTCAAACACATCTTGTTTTTTATACCCCTGTCAACAAAGTTGTAGGGGGTATACTGGATTCACTGTCTGTCCACCTGTCTGTCTGCCCATTTATTTTCGCACCATAACTCAAGTACCTGTGGGTCTACAACGTTGATACTTCACACATGGGTTGCCCACAACTCAAGAAATAATCCCTATTGATCTTGGGGTCTGAAGGTCAACGGCCAAGGTCACATGATTCCTTCCTTGAAAATGGTTTTCGCACTGTAACTCAAGTACACGTGGGTCTACAATGTTGATACTTCACATATGGGTTGCCCAGGACTAAATGATGATCCCTAAGGCTATGGTTGATTTTGGGGTCGGAAGGTCAATGACATGGTAGGGGCAAAAGTCCTGTTAGGACAGTTCAAGTTTTCACTCCGCTATTATAAATATCTGAATATATTACTAAAGGGTTACAGATCTATAGCTATGCAGTTCAAGTTCCATTTGGGTTTACCTATTTTAAGCAAAGTTGTAGCTATTGAATTGAAAATTTAACAATATTTTCAGGGGCCTCCGTGGCCGAGTGGTTAGCGAGTTTGACTTCAAATCGAAGGGTTTACAGGGTTCGATTCCCGCAGCGCCACTCCAGCCACTTTGTTGGCCGTCCCTGTCTTGCGGATGAGAGAGAAAAAACCGAGGTCCCGTGTCACGGTAGGTGTTGGCACGCTAAAGAACCCTACCTGCTCTATGGCCATAAGTGCCGAGCACATGCAAAGTTTGTCGCCCTTCACCGGCACACGGTGACGTCTCCATATGAGTGAAATATTCTTGAGTGAGACGTTAAACAACAACACAACAAACAAACAAACAAACAATATTTTCAGTTTTCCAGGAATTTTTCCTGATGCAGGCATTAAAATGAAGTGTATATTGTTATCAATGAGTATATATATGATGTTATAATATGATATATAGGTTAATATACAATATTGTTTCATTAACATTCTATGTTAAAAAAGAAAAAAAAAGTAAAAATAAAAAACATACATTTGTCAGACTTTCATTCATTCAAAAGAGTGGGATTAATTACATTAGCATATTTCATTCACTTTGCTATCTACCTAACAAAAAAAAATCAACCTTTTTCAATTTTTCTTTCATTTTAGGAGGAAATTTGAGGATCAACTATCCAAGGTTGCAGAATACTTATATCAAGCACAAACAGTATATGTGAGTTATGTTTTAAGCACTATTAAATCAACAACAAGTGGTAATTTGAAAAGCGTTTGTTGAGACTTCACTTATAGAATCTGAATATAATTGTATCAATACATTGTACAGAGGCACGGAAATCTCACCAGAGTGTCATATATTTACCAAGATTACAGTGAGCCTCATAAGTGAGATTTTGGGCCTTCATTAGGAAATTATTTGATGAAAGTTATATATGATATTTGAATGCTACATTAGGGTCATAAATTATGTTTGGTGTCTGGAATATACAATTTTCAGTCTGAAAGGAATAAAAGATTTTGATGATAAAAGGAAAAAATGATGGTCTACTTGATATGTCTGATTTCCCACAGGAGTTTATAAGTATGTGCAGACTGTCCAATCTAGACAGTCTTCATTGTACATGTATATATTTGGCTCTTTATGTCTTGTTTTGGTTTATTGTCATGTTCAACTAATTTGTATTATTTTGATGTGACTGTAATAGAATTTGATTTACCAACAGGATGATAAAGAACTAGAGCTCAGAATTCAAGATGCAGAAACACAAAAACTGCAGTTGGAAAAGAAAGGTGTGTAAAACTGTTTTTGGGAGACCCTGCCCAACAATTCACTTTTGTCTAAAAAGACTGGTTTTACAAGTAGTCTACTGTCCAAGATTTTTTAAATTTTATATATTTTTTTTGGGTATTCTCACCTGATGAAGGAGCATATTCCATGTACTGTGTACAGTGTTATTAATTTTTGCCCCTTGTTATTTTCGCCCTATTGGAATTAAAAAAAAATTTCGCCCGTTTGTAAATTTGCACAGGCTCATCATGATTCTGTTCAATGAATTTACTGGTTATGATTTGCCCAGTTTTGAAGTTGGCCACAAACGATGAGGGTGAAAGGGATGAAAATAAAACAGGGGTGTCTCCGTAGTCTAGCATCATGCATGTGTTATAATTTTGTCCTGGTCATGACATGTATAACCCACATCAGATTAACTTCATATTTGATAGTTATGTTCCTCACATGTGGCTAGTAGGTTTATTCCTTAGCTCCAGACTACACCCCAAATGACAAGGTCACAGAACTTCTGGCTGGAAATTCTGTGTCAAGGCCATAACTTTTTACATACTGAATACTAAGACTTGAATGACATATCACAGAAATGTTGATCAGGACCGGATTTCTCCATATTGATATTTATTTTGAATCAAGATCATATCTGCTTTAAGGTCAAACTCTCAGTGCATATGGTTGGCAAATTTTTGACCAGGCCATAACTTTTCTCCCAGCATTTTATTTCATAAAATGTTGCCAAGAAATGAAGAGCATGACACAGCCTTGAAACAAAGTTGTTCTGACAAAATCAAGGTCATAATACATTTGCAGATCTTCAAGGGGCCCTATAGTTCCTATGAAGTCCCCATCTTTTTATTAAAGGACTGTAGTCACTGTTCTTTGGTATTCAAAGACAGTTCTCTTGTAATATTACTGAACAAGTATTAATTGATTGAAATCTTTATTTCTTGCAATTGTTATATTGTGTGTGTTCCCCTCATTTGAACCCTTCAAATATATCATAAACAATTGTGGCTGTGGTTTCATGAAATCTGTTTTCCCTCAATAGTGCACAAAGGTATGATTACATTGCATATTACATAAGGAGGTATGTAGATGTACAGTGTAGTGAACTAAGTTAAATACCTGACCTATTGATTGTCAGGGATACTACTGAGTATGCACTACTTAGAAAAAAGAAGCTTTAAATAGGTCCAAGTATATTTACTGCATCAATGAATATGCTCAAGACAGAGATTTTCTAAAAGGGGTGCACTAAAGGGCAGTGCTATATAATAAATAGGATATGATAAAGGGGGCATGATAAAGGGGGCAGCGCACGAGAGCTGATACAGCCCTTGCAATGCTTTCTGTACTGCATTTAAAAAAATGTCTTTCTGTTACTCATATAAAGTGTATGATAGTGTATATACATGTATACATATAGATATAGAACTAGATGGATGGATGTAACTAATCTATGGTACTTACTCTAATTGACAGTGGCTGACTTTGTAGTAGAGCATGTGGGACTTGAACAAGCTTTAGAGAAGTTATCTATAGATACATCAAAGGATGGTAACCTTGACAAAGAAGTTCCTGTTGATGTCAGAAAAGATTTGTTGTAAGTATTACAAATTTGTTTAAGTTTTCTGTACCAGATTATCTTTGGTTATAGCTTCCTGCACATCTTAAGGTTTCAACGCTGTGTTAATCCAACTGACTATTGCTTTGGCAGGACATGTGTTTTTGTTGAATTTTATTTACATTGAATCTTCAAAGTATAGATGTATACATTTTTTATATGTATTTTCATATCTATCAATCATCCCTTTGAATGATATATGCAGTGAAAATTTTAATTATAACAACCTCCCACTACATTGAGAAAACTAGTTTTGATAGGGAGGTATAGTCTTTATTAACGGTACTTTTGGGGCAGAAAAAGTGGTCTTTGTGAACAGCTGGTCTTTATATACAGGTGGTAGCAGAAGTAGAATCTACTGTAGGACTATTCACAAAGGTCATTTAATATAAAGTTGTATCTGCAGTTGCATGTTATTTTTTTAGGTCACCTCAGCCAGAGGCTGACATGTGACCTTTAGTCTTAGTGTACCCGTTCCATCGTCATCATCTGTCCGTTTGTTTTCCATAAACTATTAATATTTTTCGACTTTTCATCAGAACTAGTTTAGGGATTTTCATGACACTTTGCAGGGTTGAAGAACTCATGGTCCACTACAACTGCTGTTGTTTTCGGTAGGATTTGCCCTGGGATGGATATGGATGGGACAAATAGGTTCAGGAGGCTACCTTCCTTTGGGAAAATTCTTTTACAGAGGGTTTGCATAGATTGAAAAAAAAAGTAATTAAATCTGAGTGACCTAGAGGGATGTGTGAACTGTGAAGAAGTGTTGTTTTAGATCCATTTGGAAATCTGATTCTTGACACATTTGGCTTTTTTTGGGGGGGAGGCTTTGTCATTTTCAGCTAACATTATTGCAGTTTGCCTCCAATTTCATCTGTTTCTTGATTACATGCTCATCCTGTTAGTACATTGAGGTAGGAAAATGCTATATTAATTTAAATAATTGCTGAAATTCAATATCTTAATTTTTCTCAATTTTTAGGCGACCTGAGCGTTGCTCTTGGTGACCTATTGTGATCACTTTTTGTCGTGTGTTGTCCATCGTCCATTCACTTTTCACATTTTGAACCTCTTCTCAAGAACCACTGAATGGATCATGCCCAAAATTGGTACAGATGTCCTACACAAGGTGTCACATAAGTGTTAAATTGTTACTTTTCGAAGCCATGCGGAATCCAAGATGACCGCCATGGCCTCTGATTGGCTTAAATATTTTGAACTTCTTCTCAAGTTTTTTTCAACCAAATTGCCAGGGATGAACATTGGATGATGCAGACTCAAGCTTGTTCAAACCATACCCCTAGGTCCAAAAATGGCTCCGCTCTAAAAAAGGTTCAAATTTTGCAACTTTAAAAAATCTCCTTCTCTGAAAATACAAAGCCAGGTACATTATTTTGAGGTGCTAATTCAAGGTCTCTTCAAGAGAAGGCCCTGGGTTCATTTTTTGCCTTGCCCTGGGGTTAAACTTTTCCTGTAGGGTTACTATAGGATATCACATTTTAAGCTTCTAAGGAACCATTTGGCCAATTTCAACCAAATCTATTACTCAGATGCGTTGACCTTAGACTTACATTTTAAATTCTTACTTGAGAGTCCTCAAGTAGCAGTCCTTGTTAAGCACTGTTTTGGGGATACAATATACAGGTACCAATTTCCACCTTGCCAACCCCCCCCCCCCTTTAGTAAATATGTTTTTGCAGTGTTGTTTAACACCCCAGTAAAGAATCTAATTCACTTAAATGAAGAGGTCACTGAATGCTGAGTGAAAGGCTACAAATGATGACCTATTTCCAGTACTTTGAGCCATAGAACAGTAAGAGTTCTTTACTGTCTCATAAAAGAAAACCCCAAAACAGCACAGCCCATCAGTTCATTCAGCACAGCCCATCAGTTCATTCAGACACAACCACACAATTTGAAGGCTATTGTGCTCTAATGGCTCTCTGAAGCAGATAAATTAAAGCAACATAGGATTATTTAAGGGCTTCCATTATTGATATGATTTGCACTTGTCAAAGTGTTGCATACAATTTTTGCACAACTTGTATTTTAAGATTAAAAAATGCTTTTAAAGTAATATTGATTCACATTTTTTTTTATTGCTTAAGTATAAATTAAACTTTGTTTTAGATTTACTAATCATATTTATGCTCCCTGAAAAAAAAAAATTGTGGGGAGTATATTCATTGTAGTCACTGCTTTGTCCATCTGTCCGGAGCCATATCCCCTAAATCATTTCATGTATTAAGGTCATACTTACAAAATATAATCCCCATGACCCCCGCTTACAGTCCACCTTGTTTCATGTTCAAAGGTCAAGGTCATTCTGCACTTAAGACTTAAAATCTGATTTTGCCAGTATCTTTTTCCAGTATTGAGTGACCTGGATCATAATTCAAACAAATGTTACTCATGACAAACAGGTGTTCACTGACCTTGACTCAAGGTCAAAGGTCAAGGTCATTCTCAAATTTTAAGTTTGCCTGCATTAAAGTTGGCTTTGGGGAGCATACATCAGTTTACTGATTGCCTTTTTCTTTCTCATTTGAAGGACATCTTGTCAAGGTGAAAATCAGTATATGAAACAACAGTTGCAGGAAGCAAATCATAATCTAGCTAGTAAGAAACAAATGTTGTCAGCCTTAGAGGAAACAACTTGAGGAAAGCCCATGTTGGACAGCAGTTGTTTAGATTTTATGTGTGTTATGAACATCATGTTGTGTTATTTCTCAAGTTTTAGTTACTGAATAGCTGACAAATTTATATCCTCGTTGATATGCTTAACAATACTGCATTCATCCACTGATGAATATGCAAAAAAAAAGAAAAGAAAAAGAAAAACAAACTTAAATGTGTACAAGCCAAGAAAGAACTGGAGTGTATCAAAGTTACTGTTGAAACATAGACTTTCGACAGTTCTAATTCATATGATCAAGAGTTCCTGTGATTAAAAGTGTTTTAGATACATGTACTCATGCAGTATAGCATTGTAATTTGTATAGCACTTACTGAAAGTCTCAAAATGTCCAATGAACTTTGTTTTTACTCTTTAGTATGTTTTCTGTTGAGAGGAAGAATTTTTTTGCCATATCTGAACCAGTGAAAAGTTTATTGTTTTAGTCTAAAAGTGAGGATTATAATCAAATTCATGTATCATAAAATGTTCACATTAGAATATGTGACCTGACTAACCTATGAGAATTTTGGCCTAAATGAGTTACTAGAGCAAAATTGAGATTTGTTTCCCTATATTTCAGCCACAACCTTCCTAAACACAAAATGGAAGTTTTACATTTATACTCCATGCAGTTACAGAGTTACATGTATGCCCATTTCTATGTAGGGTCCCAAATGATAAAGTGCAGTTTTCAGGTTTTGTATCATCATGACCTCACTTTTCTGAACATTAAGTAATGCCAAATTTGGGCACAAAATGTCAAGGCGGGTCTCATATGTCTATATACATTTTTGAACATTTATAATAAGGACTAGATATGAAAGAGAAAAAAAAGGACATCTTCATTTCCAGTGTAATCTTTTCATTAATGTCAACTCCTGTTACTTTTTAAATTAAGAAAAACACATACTCACCAAACACATCTCAACACAAAATTGTCATTCCTTCTTAATCATGTAGGTTTGAGATATTACATTTAAGTAATCATGAAAAGAATTACTTTGTAGCCTCATAGTTTTCGAAAGTCCCTAATATCAAGTATTTGTTGTACTTACTTTTCTTTCAGCTAGTACAGTTAAAATAATTGGCTGTTTGTTCGATGAGATAATATTTTTCTTCCTGATTGTAAAATCAATAATCAGTCTTTATAGCTTAACAAGTACAAGCCATAATACAAACTATAAACAAATGCAAAAAAAAAAGAGGCAAAAACAACAATATTTATATCATACCGGAACTTAATCGTGCTCCATCTTAAAGGTTTTTTTGATGTCCCTGTAATTGGAGACTTGCAGGTATAAATTTTGGTCTATTTGTTTGTCTTCATGAACTTTAACATTGTCATAACTGGTTAATGATTAATGGTATATGTAGGTCTTCCGTATTTCACATATGTATTTATTCTGACCTTTAATTTATTACCTAGCGACCTTGACCTACATGGTACTTCCTATAGAAACTCCAACCTTGTTTTACATTTCTGTTGATGGGGGCATTTGTGTTTCAAAATACATTTGTTCAAGTGACTTGTGGACATCAAAACCACTTGGGGACATGAAAGTTAATTAAAAGTTGATAAAGGGTAGAATAGTAAGAGAGGAAAACACTAATAGTATGTTTTGGACATAGTTTTATTCTTAAGTTTAAATATACATTCACAATTACTTCAGCTTTGTACAAGAAATAAAAGAAAACCCAAATTTTGTAGTGCCTTAGTGTTGAACAGTAAATACATGATTCTATTTGTTTCTTTGTTGTTGTATAGTCGTATATTTATATCTATGTGTGTTTGTTTGTAATTAATAATTTATAACACTGTTGTTCTTTGTTCACCAAATGATTTACACTGGCAATAAACACATTAAAAATGGTTAGTTCTGTTTTATGTGTGAGTTTTACAACTTCTGACTCATGCCTCTCTTAGTGTTCCTCTTAACATATATATCACAGACTTTTGACACTGTATAACATGCATATTTGTCTCTGACAGGCAATTCTATGAAGATGATTGAGCCTTTCCAAAACAGTCATCTAGGAGATTTTGGTAATTTATTCTTGATACACTCCCTTTGCCTTGTTTGGTTCCTTGCCAGGATGGATCATTATCTATTGGTTCATATTGCATTGGAGGTACTGGGCAATCTCTCCAATTCATTTGGCTGATGAGGTTATTGTAAGCTACGCCACCATTCTCATTTGCTACAGCACTGTAAAATAAATAAAAAGAATACAGTTATTAGTTGTAAGCTGATTAATTACCAAAGAACTAGGGGTATTTAAAATCATTCTATTTAATGGAAGTATTTATATTATGTCTTGATATTTGAAGAAAATGAGACATTCAATAAATGATCTGTATGTTTCTCTGCAAAACTTTGACTATGATCATAAGCTCTAATAAAAACCTTTCATTTGGATTTAATATTAGGACCCTAAAAAACTATTTCAACTCATCCTTTTTCACACTCAATGTATAACAAGGGTCCATATGAGTAATTTAAAAATAAATAAAATTGGGTATAAAAAAGAAAGTTAAATCTAAAAAAAAAATCAGCACTGGCCGGTACTTGGTATCAAATAATGCAGCAGCTCTAGGGTTAATATTAGTGACCTTGACCTCCCTTTGTAAATCATTGACTATTGGTCAGATCTTTCAAATGGTAATCCATAAAAAGGCTCCGTATATTCTTCACATGAATATTCATCTGGTAAAACCTTAATTTTATTGGCATTGCTAATTTGACCTTGGTTGAGACGTAGAGTCACGGTGAAGTACATGCTCTTTTCTGTTTGAGACCTTTAGGGAATACATACAAGTGTATCAAAATAGGAGATTGAATTATGTACCAATGTTGTCATACGTTAATATCACAGACAAGCCCCTTTGGTGATATGCCACTGGTTTTTCTTTCTAATCCATCATTATATGATTTTCTTTCAGTTCAAATTTGGCACTATGAGAAACTTAAAAAAAATTCTTTTGATTCCTTTCTTTATAGAATTAGTAGCCTGTTTATTTAAAAGTAGGTAAAGTTTTTAAACTGTCTGTCATTAAGGAAATGGCCTAAGTGATGCATGTAATTAAAACTCTTATTTTGTGATCGATGTTACATCTACTTTAAAATATCATATTTATGTATTTGCTTTATCTTAGCTGAATAACTTACAGTGAGATTGCAGCTCTTTGCAAATCATCTGGTAGAGGCACATGGTGTGCATTTAAAATTGTCTTCACTGTGTCAGCATCAAGTAATCCTTTCCTGAAATAGATAATAATGTATAAATCAGTATTTATAGATATATATAGTTCTGCAAAGTTTATTACTGGACTTCAGAATTAACCTTTCTATTCATACTTTAAAAGTTATTAAATTCCATTATGCCATAATACTTGATACCTCTGAAATTTTGGAAAAATATTGAAGATGCATAGTGATGTCACTAAATTCAACAAAATTGTTTGTCAATGGGACCCATCGTTAGTCAATTATCATGTATACATAAGCATTGTAGTACACTTCTTAATCACCTTTGGGCATATCCTTTTCTGTGTACTTTTGTATTTTGAATTTTGCATTCAGAATGCAAGAAAAAATTATCAGATGTGTGACTTTATTAAAAAGAATATTTTGGCAATGTTAATAAATAATAATTGCTCACTTCTCTACATCATTTTGCATGCAGTCTTCCAATAGTTTGCCAAAACCTTCATAATTCCTCTTTCTCAGCTGTTCTTGGATAATTGCAACCAGTTTTCTGGAATCAATACCATCCTCAGCAGTCCTCTCAGAGTAATGTCTTGCCACAGTCATAATGGCATGATCAGAGATTTGTGGATCAACTTGTCTTAGGAGAGAAACCAGCTGATCATAGCCTATCACCCCTGTACCATTGGCATCATTCTTCATGAAGAAAGATCTAATCTCATCTGCATTCTTTGAAGTAAGGGACACTAACCTCTGCAGGATGGCTCCAATGTTAGCTTTGCTAAACTGTAACAACAATAATAAATCATTCAATACAACAAATGTGCAATAACAGTAAAAGACAAATTGTTTTATATTGTGTGATCTTTTACAATTTTCACCCACGTAAGGTCAGTCTAATTTAATTATGGCATTAAACAGGATAAATCCCCTTTGACCTCAAAGTATTGCAGATTTTCATTTACACGAGAGAAAATAAGTAAAATATTTAAGAAACATATTTATACATACTTAGACTTTCCAATGAAACAATTTGCATCCAAACCAGTTCTTTATTTACATCTTTGTGATAATATTGTGATCTTTTTAACGTACACACTACCTGTACTAGTATATGAACTACAATACATACCTCACTACCGTGTTCCTCCATATATCTGAATGCATATTCATCAGCATCTATCAGTAAGAACTTGTGGCTGTTGAACTCAGCACGGGCACCAACGAATAGGTCATTGGCCAGGTAATACTGGGACATCTGAGTACTGTACAGTGGCTGGTTTGGCTTCTTGATTCTGGTCCTCTCCAGGAACTTACCACCAATGATTCCTGTTGATAATTGGAAATTAATACTTCATTGTTATAAATATAATGTATCTTCACTTCCATAAAATGATTGAGAGTTTACATACAGTGTTTAGAAATGCTTGGCTTGTGAAGTTCAGGAACTTGAACTAGGAATGTTTATTATACATCTTGGTATCAGCAAAAATCAAGCAAAATATCAATGGTTGTTAAAATTTGAACACAAAATTTTATGAATTCAGTATTTTGATTACCAGTTATCAATTATGATAGATTGAAAGGAAGCCTAATTTATTTTAATCAAATACAGACTTCTTATCTAATACTGAGTCCATATCTGCTCAGTCCCGTTCAAGGTTCCAAACAAATGGCTGTTATTGAAAACATAATTATACATTTTTATGTTCAACCTTCATAATTCAATAACCTTGAGATAGTCATATCAGTTCATTGGAGGATGAGAAAAATAACCCTCAATATGTTACATGCTGTAATAGACAGAGCCAAACTGTAGGGAACTTGTCAACATTAATTTATCATTAAGCACTTTTAAATGCAAAACAAGCACACTTTTTGTTTGGGTTGAAACAAAGCTGTGCATGATCCATTATTACGTGTATTTCTATTACTGAGACTTGAAGACTCCAAGTCAATGCATTTGCTGCATCTAATGAATAATATTCTTTGTGTTATGGGCAAGACTTAAAAGATAATGAATGTATCAGAAACACTTTCAGAAAAACCATGTAGTTTTTGTTCCTTCAAAATGAATATGATACAAAGAAGTGATGGAAATGACTAAATGCACATGTATGTGACTGATGATACAAGTGTAGCTCTGTTCACCAATCATGACAATCATTACCTGAATTCCTCACTGGAGGCTCAAATACCAAGATGGTATCATCAGACAGGAAGTATGAGATGATGAAGCGCCTGTCCATATCAATGGGTTTGGTAGTGTCCATGCGAGCCAGGAATCTGAGGACATTGCTATCTAGACCTCTCCTATCCTTCTCCATAAACTTGATGAAGTCCCTCTTTGGAGGTTTAGGGAGGAGGCCCATGCAAGAGCACAGTGAATCTTCCTCGCTTCCCCAGCCATTGTATGGAGGGAATATACGTGTCAGTGGAACACCAGAGTCTTTCTTGTAGTTGACTGGTGTGAAATCCTCTGCAAAGAAATTTATTATGTACATCATTTCAAATGAGTATTCAGTCTAAAACTTAATTACATGTATATTAATAGGTTTTATCATAACTCCTTAATTTGACATATAAAATGCAAAAAAAAAAGATTTAGAAAATAAATAAATGAAATAACTTACCAACACCAAACTTGGTAATATAGTATTCCCTTGTGAACTCATCACAATCACAAAGAAGTATTTTTCTGCCCCATACATTAAGGACTGATCCTAATGTTAAGTCACTGTCTCTGTAGAAGTCTGTGTAAACTGCACCAGTCTAAAATTAGAATATTACAGCAACATTAAAGCAGAGTCATGTGAGGTTTGATGTAGTGATGTGACAATTTGTTGTGCATAGACAAGTGCTTTTTTTTCATCAAGTAAATACATGTGTATGGATTGGTAAATTTAAATAGTATTTAACAATTGCATATGCCTATTTGTAAGCTCCTTCAAATGTGATATTTGCACAGAGAAAAATTGTGAATCAGCAAGAGTGATCTGAGCAACTTAAACTCTATTTGAAAACAAAAGTTATAACTGTGTGTATGATATCATTACTTTTAAACTGTCCAGGATGTATCTGCCTCCGTGTCCAGTTGGACCAAACACATTCAGAACAGTACGATCTGTAATTTCTCCTGGCTGTCGTAGTGATTCAATATTCTTGGGAAGTTTTCCACGTCGTAAGAACATTGGGACGGCATCACGACCAGAATTCTGTGGGATGACTTCACGGATTTCAATGGTATCATCGGCTAAGAAGTAATGAAGTATTAATTCCCTTGGATCACCAAACATACTATCTGTGTCATCCCAGTAACAATAGAAGCGGAGGACATGGCGATCATGGTCCAAGAATTGTTTCAATGTATCATGCTTCTCATATGGTCTAAGTGGCTGCATACTTTCATCCATCTATGGAGAAAATAACTTAGAATTAATTTAATGTTGAATTTATCTAAATAAGATCAAGGTATATGTCAAATATTTATGTGACATTGTATATAAAAATCTTCCTAAAGATCCTTGACATTGGAATACAAGGATTAAAATGATATAGATCTATATCAAATTTAAAATATAAACTGATATTAAATTTACTTTGCATATGCAATTTAATCATCAGAATATATCAACAACAACAAAAGAACAAACAAAACCATTTCAAGTGTTTTTCACCAAGGCTTAAGGGATTCATGGCTTAATTGAGGTAATGTATTGAGCTAAAACTTACAGCTTTCCTGTATTTGGTATAAGGATTATCTGGCTTTGGTGCAGATGAGTTAACACGGACACCCATTTTCCTAAGGAAGTTCTTTGTAAAGTCATCAGCATCAGTAAGTTTAAAAACTTTGGAGTAAAGGTTAATTTCATTTCCTATATTGAAATCTTCTGCTGTGAAATATTGGTCATCATTAGGTGCTGGCTTTGGTATTCTGTGTCTTCTGATTAGAGTACCTGAAGAAAAAATATTGATCCCAGGTGAATTAAACTCAGTTAACAAAATGAAATTCTTTGTGAATCAATTGGAGTATATTGCAAAAAGACAAAATGCATTTGGGTAACACTGATTAGTGTTTTTCTGCATCAGTGCATGGAGGCAAACTTATTAGTATCTATTTCAGGTCAGGTCAAATATTGACTTAAAGGTTAAGAAAAAGTTATGAGTTCAAAAGATACTATATATTGTCATAGTCTCATAGAGAACATGAATTATTTACAGAAAATCATGCCTATGATCATATATATTACTGGCACCATATCTTGTGGATAGAATCTGCAAATACGAAAAGATATAGTCATTTTGTTTATATTTATTTCTCACCTTGTGGTACACCACTATTCTTTTCTCTAGGCTCAATTACTTGAATGGAGTCATCCTCAAGGTAGAAATAAACTTTGCAATGCCTAACTCTAAATTGTTCCTCTCTTTTCTCATATACTGCCTCTTGGAAGTATGCATCAAAACAGAGAACTTGTCGGTCAAATGCTACCCATGCTGGCAAACTTCCTCCATCGCCCTTTGGAAACACCGTGTTTTGTGGTCTTATCTTTTGTCCTCGTAGAAGCTCGCCACCAATTCCAGGTTTTTGTTCACCAACCAACATTGAAACTTCATTGCTGTAGTCAAAATGGTGTGACTTGTGGTATTTTGTCTTGCCAAGCTGAAAATGTAATGGATAACAATAATAACTGTTGAGCTATGTTGTAGATATTTAGAACACACTACGTGGGATTTGGTGGTATAAAAGAATCATACCATAACAAGAATGCAACCCTTGCAAGTAAATTTCTTTCTGTTGTCACTGGATCTAGTCACTGCAAATGCATTGCCATTGTCTACACGTACATGTATTGCAAATTAACCAAAATATATTGATTATATTTACTTAAATTTGGTTGTTTTTATATAGATGATTTGTGTTCTGAAAAGTAAAACATTATTAATACATATATAGATCTACGTGTCATATCGCATGAATGCAAAAAGACGTTCACTAGATCTAACACATTTTGCATTAACCTCAAGTACATTTAGCATTTTGCTTTTCCATATCCTCATGAATTAGATATTAAGTTAACAATTAATTCGAGACTTCGTTTTCAGTATGAAATTAAAGAATTCCAAAGTATTTTATATGAGCATTACCAGTAGCTTAACTGACTTATACGATCTGATGATGCAGATCAGTATGACAGGACTCAGACCACGACACTGTCGACAGAACTCAGAAGTCAAGATTTTGCAGGCAAATATTTATTGATTATTTTATCAAAATTACAAAATCGCATGATATGAATGACAAGATATATACTTACATTATTGTTGAATGAATTCCCTGGGAGGAATGGCAGTGCCATGTTTGCGACTAGTCTTGTTTCTCCTTTACAGGGTCTATTCTTTCACCAACAGATCAACACAGCACACACCAACACTACAACACAGTGGATAGTTTACTTGGTTTCCAAGGAGTTAGCCTGAAATAATATCACTACGCATACATAGTTACTACTCTAATAATTAAAGATCCTAGTATGCATATCAAATATGCTTTATTTATGTTAATATAATATTTTCTAAAATATATTTATATTATTTGTCGATATTATCATCAAGTAAGAAAGTAAATTTCCAAGTATAGGGCGGATTATTTTTTATTCCATATTAGATTACTTCCGGAAACATTTTTAAGGGGAAATAACCACGAGAAACTTCCGTTTACGAGAAATGGTAAACAATGTGAGTGGTTTAACTTCAGATATTATTTGCAATGCATCAAGATTCGGATAAATGGTTACGGAAGTCTTAAACTTATATTTCGTCTTGTCATGGACTTTGTCTCACTTTGCTAAAGAGAACTTGCACGTTTGGCCTTGAGGTTAACGTTACAACAGTTGCATTCTTTTAAAAATGAAATTCAGACTGCCAGTAAGACAGTACTGTACAGTACTCGGTACTACTGTACAGTAGACTAAACAGTAGAGCTCTGTGATCAGTCAAGTGCCTGACGTGTCAAACTGAGTAGAAGGAAATACAAAAAAAATGTTATTAACTGTATCTGATGGCTGTCCAAAGATTAGCTATGTTGAAGGCAGAGTTTTCCTGTTTACCAGTGCATTTTATATTGTTTAAAAGAGCTGCAATGTATTGTCTATTGAATACACAAGGCAGGACAAGTCAATATAGTGGATTAGACCTTGATTTGTCATGTCCATATTGATCTGAC
>JACSZP010014044.1:0-11401 GCA_016161895.1 Pinna nobilis | reverse complement strand
ATAATGATGATGATGATGATGATGATGATGATGATGATGATGATGAAAACGTGAAGGTAATGAAGATGAAGTCATTCCTTTTATCATTGAGATAAGTCGTCACTTTGCCGCAAACATCTTTGGTCGATAAAATATCTTAGTAGTAAGAAGACGTTGAAGACTCTGTGGTGTCTTTTATCTCGAGTTTACCGTTGTATATCGAATCAATTTTGTATATCAATATTATTTAATGAAAATGATTGTTGTAAATAGATAAAAGCTATTCGAAAGCTTGTTGTGTAAGGCGAAAACAAATAAATGAATAAAACGTTAAACTAATAAGCATTAAACCAATTAGTGAAACGCTATTAAGATTTGTTTATAATCACTTCAGGTATGATTCGAATCAAGAGGAAATCTCGTAAATTATCGCAAAAAAGACAGAAATATAGTCTTCATTATTAAATAACTCATGATTTTTGTTCTTAAGACAATAAATACAGTGTAACCTGTCTTAGCGACCCACTTAACTAAAGGATAACCTGCCTCCTGTGACCGAAATATATGGTTCCCAAATTTTTTTCCTATATAAATAACCTGAATTAAGGGACCACCTTTCATATTTGACCCCGTTTGCTCCTTCCCTTGGTCGGTCTCTTAAAACAGGTAAGACTGTTTTTCAAAATATATTATACTAAGAGTGACATGGACTACAGCCGTACAGATATTTGGTATCAGTAAGAAATGGACTATGAAATACACATTGAAATAAATTATCAGGAAAAGACATATTCCTATACATATTGTATTTTTCTTTTATTATTTTTTTTTTTGCGTATTGCCCGCTCCATGGTACAGGCCGCAAGCAGCAAAATATCGTATTCATGTTTAAAAGTCTTCTGATAACCCGTTCCGGTGTAAACATAAAAAATGACTCCCGTTGAAAAAATGCCCTAGAGTCAATTTTCAATGTTGAAAAATGACCCTGGGTCAATTACAGGTTCACCTCTATTGTGATATATGTGGATCGTGATTTACACTATATTTTTAGCCTACATTTGAGATTATTTTTCAACGTTTAATTTTGATCCTGCTGCCATCTGTACGTAAACAGGACGTACACAACATGAGTGACTTTTTGACAGTACAGGATCACTTTAACACAAAAGGCTAATTTCTCATTGTTAAAATATAATCCACCAAAGTGGATCGATTTTCAAAGAGGGTCACTTTTTCACGCGAGGGTCACTTTTTCACGCGTGTGTAGGGTCATTAATTAAGGACAGGGTCATTTTTAACGTTGAAAATCGACTCCCAAATCGTTGAAAAATAACTCTGAGATCAATTTTCAACGGGGGTCACTTTTAATGTTACACCGGCATATTGCAAGCTAGTTATCTATTTTCCCACAGTGAATATGCTGGTGGAAAAATATAGGAAATACACGAAATTTGAGAATAAGAAGAGGAATCGGGAGACATATAAGGCCAGGGTACGGAAAGATTAGTGAAAAGAATTATCCATATTCTTAGTTCTTTTAAATACATTTTAGTTCATTCGAATACTAAATTAGCTGTGTTACATGGTCATGTGTTCGTGTAATTTTATCTGTGAACAATTGAGAGTTATCCTTCTTCATTCAGATATATTAAGAGTTCAAAGAGAGATAATTCTAATAGTTCTGTGAGAATTGCTCGATGGTGGTGACTGAGAAATCAGATGGTAAAAAATTGGGAACTTTATTCGAGAAATTACTTGAGCTATCTTTGCTCACTTCTTTATAGCGTTACTAAAATATTATCACATTACAAAATATCAAATACCGATCGTGTCCATAAGTGAGTCACAAAGTGTTAGTTCTGTATCATTCTACATTATATATTATTTATTTTACATAATGTCATACCCAAGCGTCTGAATAATGGTCACCTATGCTGATGAGGAAGGGGCACCGTGCCTCTGTAATTATAGTGTTCGCCTTCTGATTCTTATGTCATAAGTCCCGGTTGCCATTCTATTAGCTGTCCCCTAATTAAAAAACATCACTGTATGTTTCTACATGTAAAAGACTTCTCGGTGCTAAATGGCTATAAGCAGCAAGCAAAGCCCAAATTTGACGCATTTTATCTGCATCCGTGACGTTTTCATATCAGTGAAAGATTCTCGAGTTGGACATTTAATAAAGATTAAAGCAGCCAATAAAGCTTTGCTGTTCAATGTTTATCATGTGCAGCTACAGATACTTGATAGATTGAATACTTCTTTGACACTGGGCTCTTTTATTCCACTCATAGAGTAGGACACGTAGTTACCTTCGGGATAGCGGTCAGCTACCGGTGCGGAAATCAACCTGTCTAGCATCGTGCCACTGAACACTCGATGAATTACAAAGGACGAATTTGAACTCATTTATACCAATTAAATTTATTCACATCTCTCACTTTTCATCTGAGTTCGGATCAATCGATGAAAACTTTATGTTATTGATCACTCAGAAAAGAGCGATAACAGAGATAAATCTTATTTTCCTAATTACTCAAGGGAGGTAATTCTATTATACTTGTGTTTTGTATTCTTATTCATTTTTGGATTAATATGATAGCAAATGTGTGTTTAATCTGACAATTATTAAATCAGTAATAGCTGCATGCACGGATCCAGGATTTTTTCAGTTCTTGGGGTGAACCTGTGGCAAGAAAAAAAAACTAGCTTCTTACATGGGTACCAAGGCATACTAGCACATTCTCTTTTTGTGGGAAGGACCTAAGTTCGAGTGACACAACAGGCATATGCATGTAACAAATCCGTAAAAGGATAATGATTTAAGGAAGATATTCAGGGGAGACAATTGAAACAAAGATGTCGTGTCAAGCTTAGGGTCTACATCAATACCATAAAGACCTTTTACTGTATCTTTGCCTTAATGTAGAACATGGGTCAGCATTTCACGTCACAAAAGTTATATAACGTCATGTGTGTGAAAGATCATATAGAGCGACCATAAAAAGTATGAGAAGACGTTTATGTACAGATTTTACTATGTTTTTCACGAGAAGTCGATTCTCGGTTATTTGAAATTGAATTCGACTATGTTCTCGCGGCGGGCGTGACCGGTCATAAGGAGATTGTAACTTCTCCGTGGCATCTGATGTCACCTCTGGGTTTTCAGTGGTCCGTGTTTCGCACTTTTTGTATATTGCCTCCTGGCTCTCGTGGCAATTAATACCTTATTATCTGTTATTTTTTATCTGTTACGTAAATACTTGCATAAATATATTTGTTCTCTTAAGCTTTTGGGATAAATGTATTACACTTTCCAATGCATTGCTTTGCCTTGCCCTAGATAACAACCAACTCAAATAATTGACCGGTTTCTACATTTGTGTCTTTCCCCAGGCCAATGTCAGGATTAATTCATTACTACAAGGTACTTATATAATTGCGCAGGTAAATTACAACGACAGAGACAAACTCTGAAGAGTTAATTTGCAATTAGGAGGGGAAAATCACAATCAACAAGAAACTATTTCTATTTTTTTTTTTCTATTATGCCAGGTGACAGTCAATTTAAGTATCAAAGGAAACCTAATAATTTTTGTTTTTCTTTAACGACAGACAACAACATGGCCATTACAAGAAGACAATGTTACAAATAGTAATCTACGCAACTGTGCACACGACAATATAGAGTTAAGCGAGTCCAACTTCAAACCGAGCATGAGTAATACATTTATTGTATTAGGTCTCCGTAGGTGCTGAATGACCGTAAGTGCCGAGAATTGACGAGTCTTAAACTCCATTATTGGTATATGGTGACATCAAGAATTGGTGGAAGATTATCAGCGGCGCGTAAAATACCAGATAGACAAATCAGGAACAGATACCAAAGTTACCACAAAAATCAATCTCAAACTCAGTTCTCAGTTTAACTGTTATTCCTTAATTTTAAACGAAATACAAGTAAATTAAGAGTCAGATGCATTTCAGCTTGTGTATTTATATCATGCTATTTAAATACATGTATCAGTAATAGTTTGTGTTTTCCTCAGTATTTAAATTTATCAGGTCCATAAACGTGTTTGAGCATATACTCAAGTCTTGAGAAGCATACTCAATGTCTCTTTCAATAATTCTGGCTGCTGATTGCTAATTTATATACAAATTATCACTGATATTTGAATGATACAATATCAATGCACTTGCTTAAAACATTTAATTTACTAATATTTGAATCCAACTTGAGAAAAAATATTTGAAATTAATACTGAGTATGAGCTTGAGTTTTTCTGGGGATTTTTGTCCCATATCTTAAAAGAAAAAGTCGTTTTTAATGTATGTATCTTTTAACAAAATATCATTCCTTGTATAAATGGGGTTCGTGGTAATCTTTGTTTTGTTTTGCACGTTGTGTGTGTGTGTGTGTGTGTGTGTGTGTGTGTGTTGTTCTGTTTTGTTTTCTCTTTTTAATTTGCCCATAATTTTGAATGCCTTGGTATCTATCTTCTATTGTCATTTTTTAATCCATGTTTGCGAGGTATTTAAACCAATTCAAACATAAATTACTACCAATTCAAGTTCCTTTAAGGAGTGCATTTGTAATAAGAATGACAATTTTAAAAATATTTTCATTGAACAGTCATCCCAAACATGTTAAGATATCAGAAGTAAAAAGATACAGGATGTTCATTATGTTATTGTACCGTAAGTGTATCCCTTTTGTGTCATTAATCAAAGGTCACTACCCTTTTTATTATCGGAATTCAATTGATTGACCAAGTAGCGTTAAACCATAACCATTTAACGCCATCGATCCGAAATATATCATTTTCCATACATTTCGTTTCTTTGATCCATAAATGTATTCATTATATCAGCTTTTAATGTTTCTGTGTGTTTGTGTTTTATAAAGATAAAAAGTAGATATCTCCCGGAAATGCCTTATCTAATAACAACAGTATTTGAAACAAAATTTAGCGTGTCCAATGCGCAGACATAAATCAGGCTAACTGCGCAAAAAAAATAAAGAAAGAAATGACAAATAAGAGAACACCCTTAATCAATACTGTTTACCCATATCTCAAAAACAAACCTTTTCTATTTTTCTTTGGCGTGAAGATAATTTAGTTTAAAAATTCTTCTTTCTCGTGTTTGCAATTTTATTGTTTATTATCTTGTCTCTTAAGTAGAAGCATTCAATAATTGCGATTCTAATTGCATCCGTGTTCATGATCGCTTCAGGGATTACTTTTAGCAATATGTTTTTGATTTTCTTTTTGAAATATTAATAAACATGTCTTTCACCTGTTTATGGGAAATCTATTTGTATCTGTACTACTTTATAATCAACAGAGGATGCGTACTCTTCCTGGGTACGTGATCACACCCCTTGATATTTAGGTATCCGTGTTTGACTAACTATTTATTTTGTATCCCCTATATGAATTATGAGATTTTTAGATTGTCGTTACGTTTACCTTTCCATTTTTGATGTTCCATGAGAAACAAAGACCGAAAAACATAAAACATTTATATAACAAAATGTTGTTATTTATAGCTTAATTATCCTTCGACATAAATTTTCTAGTAGGTCATGACACTTGGGATTTGCAGATTTTAAGCATCACCATTAAGGTTTTAGTACGGCAAATTAAATGTCGACTTTTTACAGTTGAATGGAACATACTTTCATAATTAACAACCTTCGGAACTGGAAACATCGACCTGTTTAAAACTTAAGATATCATGGAACAGCCTCACCGCTGTAAAAGATCATCTTCAATTTTTGAATAGTTTTATATATTGTTATACATAGTATTTCTTTTTCTTTTTACAGTACCTGAAACAATATTTCGCTGGAACTGCATATGTGAAAAAGATCGTCAGTTACTGACTGTTAACGATATTCCGGATGGATTTGAAACGACCATCGCAGCATCACATACTACAGAAGTATTTTGTCTAAACTTTGGTACTCCTAGTAACAACACTTTTGCACCAGTTTCGATACCTTGCCTTTGACTTTTTAACCTTAACCATATTGTTTGACATAGTGTAAAATAGATATCATTTCTGTGTTCTCCGGTCGTAGGTAATATGTGGTCCTTTGCACAAGGGATCTTCCGTTAAAATTACTCGTTGGTCGTAAGTGCATGAGAAATCGGTATCTATTTCTTCTTGATAAATTAACAATTAAAATAATTGATATTGCAACAATATGATTCATACAATTCATTATAATAATATTTAATCACAAGTGAATAGATTTCACGTAGAATACAAAATAATGCCTGATTGCCTTTTTCTCACGATTACTAGTAATACGACAAAGTTGGGGAATTAAAACGAACTAAACGTGGTAAATAATTGACAAATCCAAAACGGGATTCCGGAGGGAGTCCGCGTCACCCGTTGACATGCCACACACGTCGTCAAATACACATGTAATTCTTACAAGCACAATTTTGTAAAATATTTTCTTTTCAACTCTACACTAATTATATAGCAAAGATTTGTATGTGTACATTTCACTGTCTGATCGTAATTTAACTACTTTCTTTTGGTATTTGAAGCCATAAGTGGGTCGAGGTCGCAGAAAAAAATGAATCAGATGTTATAGTTTTGTAAATAGTTGTTTCAAATTTGTTTTATTTCTTGCATTATAAATCGTTTGATAATTGGGTCTGCGTTTACTAAGCGCTTTTTCGGCTGAATTAAAGAAAAATAGGTACAAAAAAACTGATAAATAATATGAAACAATGCAAAATATATTATAAAAACAAAATACAATAGAAAAAAATGGGTTTGATATTCCACTCAATATTTTATTCTGTAGATTAAATAAGCCTTTAAATCAAATAATCAAATAATGCTGAAAGTTCTTATGAACATGAAATCTGTTTAATTAAAAAATACTATGAAATAATTTATTATTCATTCGATTATTTGTAGTTTTATATTGATATTTATCAAATATCGCAAAAAAAACTTAAGGCATAATGAAATATTTTTAGAAAATTCATGGAAAAAATTTATAATGATACGGGGTTTGTTTAAAGCTGGAAATGAGATTTTTCAATAATTGATCACTTAACATATACATTTTTTAAAATTTCCATAATCTCATAATAGTGTTCATACCTATCTGATAAGCCCTTTATGAATATTGAGTTTTATTTTATCAAATAGTAATTATACTTAAGGCATGGCTACGTATTGTTGACCATAAAGCAGCTAAATCTATCTCAGTAAATCGAATTCATTTTAATTGTATCACTCGACAGAATAGTGCTTTGGGTCCAATTGGTTTGCATGTTCGAGTTTTGTTCGTGAGGTCTGGGGTTCGAGCCCAAACAAGGCTGCGGTTGACTGTCCGTGTTCCGATGAGACTGTATACAACTGTGATCCCGTGTCACAGTAGGTTTAAGATCAGAGTGGTGTTTAATTTAGTTTGATTGACTGGTCATTATATATGAATATTTCGTATTGCCATATTTCTTGAAGAAATAGCTGTCTATTATGCCAGAAAGTCTAATGTTCAATTTATTGTGCAGAATGGATGGTTGTGTAAAGTGTTAAAAAGTCGTATGTTTTAATGCTATTGATTTGAGGAAAAAAGTTTTGTGACTTCAAATTTACAAAAAAGGTCTTTAGACTTTATTAGAACCCACACATGATTTACACTACTTATATACACTACCAATGTATATGTTATCATGCAATACGTTAAAATCTTCTCCTTCACAACTTATTTTGAGGGGCGTTTTAGGGCATTAACCGGATCCAGCAATGTATCTTTGTTTCTATGGAATTTTGTGAAGTTTGGGAATCTAGTATGGATACCGTAATTCGTATCCATTTGTCCAATTGACTGGACCATTGAATTTGTTTAAAACTGAAGCATGAATTTAAAGAACTTCATCTTTTAAAAGGGAAGTTGGAATTTAGATACGATTATCAAATGTGGAACTAATACAACGTTCTTCAGAATGCAGTTATTATAATACGCCTTCTAAAGAAAGACAATATTGTTACAAGCTTTGTCAGCTTGAAACAAAATATATTCCTCTTGCAACCTGCCTAATTCTTGCATCACTTCTAGCTTACTAAAAATAGAGGTATAGATGGTACGAGTTTTTGGTTTGTCGTATCCAATGTGTGGTTTCAATTTACCTCTTGCACAAAGAACTTGAAAGTTATTGGTACAACTTAAATAGGAAATATCTTCTACATGCATTTTAATAATAATTGGGTCTAAATTATGCCCCATCTCTATACTGTTCCTGTATAAATATCTAATAAAACATGATAAAAAGGTCAGATTCGTCAGTATTTATTAGTAAACAATCAGATTTTGCGCTACTAAAATTGAGGATGCAAGTATTACTAATTTGCAAATGAAACGAGACTTTCAGAACCAGGGTGCAATATTTGACCACTTGATCAGGTTCTACTAGATCTACGGGCGATACAGCATAGAAAGGGGCACTTTTCAGACTAAATCTCATTCACAAAGGCATAATGGCATTATTTTGTATTTCACGGTCAGAATAATGACTTTGTTTGCAATTACAATATGTTACTAAATGGAAAGTTGAATTGTTTGTTCGATTGTGGTTTTATCTTCTTCTCTACAGATTTCGACAAGAATTTTTTTTTCAATTATTGAAAATGAATTTAACAGTGGACACGCGAAGGATGATGAATGTTATCAGTCAGCAGGCGAAGCTTACTCCTCCGTGGCACCTTGACCCACCTCTGGTTATTCACTAAATAAGTATACTGCTCATTGTCTTCTTAATCTGGCAATTGATACCTTGGTATCTGTGACTTTCATAATTTCATATTTTTTTCCGTTTAAGTGAGGCCTCCGTGGCCGAATGGTTAGCTTGTTCGACTGTGAATCGAAAGATCCGGGTTCAAGCCGCGTAGCGCCTCTCCGCGGTCGGCCTTCACTGTCCTTCGGATGAGACAGTAAAAACTGAGGTCCCGTGTCACAGTAGGTGTTGTCACGTTAAAGAACCCTCCCTACTCTACGGCCAGCAGTGCCGAACAGAGACAAAAATTTTAACACTTTACCGGTACATGGTGACGTCTCCATATGAGTGAAATATTCTTGAGTGGGACGTTAACCAACAATTCCAATACCAATACCGAGTAGTTTTAAATATGTTGAAGAATTGTCGCTCATAGCTCTGAAGAATGCATTCGATTTTGTTTAAATGCTTATCTTCTAACTCATCCAAGCTACCGTGGTGACTTTTGAACTGTTTCACTTTTGTACAAATGTGTTGACTTCATTTTTATCTTGGTAAACCGACTGTCGTGTCCATAATAAACAAGACTTATCTTGTCACATCTATACGATTCTCCATACAGATAATGAAATGAACAAGACGATTACCATCAAAAGAAGTGATTCATTTCGCACCTGCTTTACGTTGATTGGATAACGGAAAGATACGTGATACGAATGACATATAACTGATGTTTATACAGGTAGCTTTGTCAATCCTTTTGATATCAGATTGCTTAGTTGATGGCAATTTCATCAACGGTTGTAGAAAACAAATGATTGAGAAAAAGATTGAGAAAGTTTGATTTCCGATCTACGGCCATTATTGAGTTTGCGAGGGAAAAATCATGGAATCTTAAAATCGATAAACAAACTGTTGCTATTAAAAGAAAATTAAGTTTTGAGTTTTCAGATGTCAATACTTATTAATTTCTTACCGGGGGAAGGGGTTTATATAAAGATCGACGATTAAAATCCCTCAAATCGTAAGTGAGGTCTTGTATTATATTTACTGTACATCCGGTTTTGGTCGCGAGGAATTTTTTCGCTTATCTATGCGAGATCACTTAATCGCGAAAATAAAGCTCTCGCTTTCTATTCTAACCTAACATTAGCAAGGGCCATTAAGCATAAACTATTAAGTAAACATTAACATACGCGAAAAGATGGTTTCGCGAACACTTATGTAACTACTGATTCGCCCAAATAAAGTTCCGCGAAAATTTCTGGATTAACAGTATTATATCTCGTGTATAATTCGATAAAATTGACCAAAAAGGCTGACATCTTTTAATCTTATTTACAGAATAACCAAAATGAATTGAAACCTAAGAAAAATGATATTTTTTTTAAATAAACTTGGTTTAGCAGAGAAAATAAAACCCATGTCTCGTGTAACAATTGGTGTCGGTACTATAGATAACCATCACTGCTCTACGGTCATCAGTGCCGAACAGAGGCAGAATTCATCAACCTTCTAGGACACACGATTACGTATCCGTATAAGTGAAAGATTCACTTGTGGGACGTAAACAACTATTCTACCAAACCAACAACCGTTTATCAGCAAGTTACTCCCTTGTATGTAAATTCGCAATCACAACAGGAATTGATAATAAATCTCACCAAACATGCATTAGGATCTATGTTACGATAATTAATTATTCATTGATTTATTAATTCTGATAATACAGTAAATATGTGTTCGATTGAGCAAATTAGAACTTGTTTGTCTTTTTGGATAAAATCCACAATCGCTTCAAAATTTCATAACTGAATATCACTTTTAGATACTTTTTACATGTATGATTGATGGATATGTGGTATCAATGGTTTTAGTGAAATATTAATTTCATTATATGGATTTCAGAGGACATGGGGTTGGCTGGTTGGTTGTATTGTTGTCTAGCATCATACTCAATAATCTTTCAGATATATGTCAGGGAATTGCAACAAATTTTGCCCAGCTTGCCTATCATGGTCATTCAGCAAATAGGGTTTTTTAACGTGCCAACATCTACTTTTATACGGGATCAATGTTTTTACTGTCTCGTCAGTAAAACAGGGTTTGCCAACATGGGGTACCGCAGCACGGATTTGAACGCACAACCAAAGGGCGACCACGATACATTTCTATACTTCCTTCTTGTTTTATTGGTGGACCTTTAGCTATTATATTTAATTTTTCAGGTTTTTGTCGTAACAAACTCAAGTGTGCTAGCGTATTTACCTATGCCCGCAATAAAAAACTACTCAATCACCTGATACTTCTCTTGTTGAAATTTACACAAGAGTACTCAAACAAGGGAAGGTAAATATTTCTCCATAAATCATATCATTTTTATATGTTCAATGGGGGTTTTATGGATAATCGTATGTTTTTCTCCTATCTATCAAATAATTGATACCGTATTCTAAAACTGAAATGGCTATTTAAAACATTTACTCTCATAAATTTATTGAATTATGTAAATATTCCTTTATATTTCCAGGCATAATTTGAATGTATATTTGTTTTTCACTTCGAATAAATAATACAATGAGAGTTAATCGTTGATAGAAATTGATTGTTTTAGAAAGAATTGTAAATTTACCGTAAATTACTTTCGATCCCCCGTGTAGGAATATATA
>JACSZP010014030.1:0-15799 GCA_016161895.1 Pinna nobilis | reverse complement strand
TTCAGATCAAGTTTTGATTGTAAATTTAATTGGTCCTCTGGGTCATATGTACATGTGTTTTTGTTTGTATTGTTACCCATTTTTAGCTGCCTTGTCATGTATGATATATTATATAACATTTATAAATTGTTATCTAGAAATAACAAGCCAGTTGTCACCAAACCTTAGAAGGATGACAAGTGGATTTAGACATATGGTGTCCTCTTCACAAAGAATCTCAAGTCTAGGTCTTAGTCTTAAGTACAGTATTTAAATGGAAACAAAAGACAGTCAATTTTGTCGTAGACTTAAGTTTCTTTGTGACAAGGATGACATTTTCATTAGAATTGCAACTCTGGGTCTAACAACATCTACTCATTGTTTAAACATCTATTTATACCCCTGCTACAAAAAATTGAGCCAAGGTCCCATGTCCCTGTAGACGTAGACACGTTTAAGAACCATCCCTACTCTATAGCGATAAGTGTCGAACATAGGCAAAATTTGTCACCCTTCACTGGCACTCGGTGACATCGCCATTTAAGTGTAAGATTCTTGAGTGGCACGTTAAGCAACAATACATGTATAACCAACCAAAAATTGTTGGGAAGATATTGATCTAACATTGCCCCTCTGCGCATCTGTACATTTGTATGTTCAAATACAATTACACGGTATGTTCAGTTTTATACTACACTTAAAGAGGAGTGCGGCCATGGCTCAATGGTTAGCATGAGGTCATGGGTTTCAAATTCATGTCGCACTGTTTTGGGGCTCTTCCAGTTGTTTGGAAGACGAAAGTTCCTAGTTAATTCATTTCCTTGGCATTGTTCTTGTTGTTGATGCCCAAAGACAAAACTTGAACCAGTGCTATTTCCTTTCAACTGGAAAGGATAGGGCTTTGAAATTTCACACATGCTTTCCTCATGATGAATACTTGCATTTGAGATCATGACTTTTGACTTGGTGACCTTGATGTGGAATTTTGACATTCTTTTTAACCTTATTTTTATAACCTATGGCAAGATTTGTTTTATAAATAATAGTCTAGTTTTGTCAACTATCATTTTCGTTGCCCTTATTGAAGACTACACATTGTCTAATATTCTACTTAACTGCCAAAGTTTTAGGTTTCAATATAACAAAACCTACTTGGATGCATTACAGATTTTTCTCTGACAAATTACTTGAAATTTTACCTTTTTCTAAGAAAAATGTATATTTTCAATTTAGTTCAAAGTATGTACATATTGTATGTAAATGTAAACAATACAATAAGGATTAATGGTTTGTTACTGTGCATGTTGTTTTTAAGTACCCCAGATTATTTGATTAATTTGACTTACATTGTTGGAATGTACATGCATGGGGGTGAGGAAATCCTATTGCCGCCTTCCTTTACTTGTGACGTTTGCCTCCAGAGCAGTGTCTCATATGCTGGTCTCTTGTCAGTAACATCTCCATATAGATGTAAGTGAGTGTATATCAGTAGGTCTTAGATCCAGGACTGGACACCTTAAAACTTAAAAAGCTGGAGTTGTATAAAGTCTCGGACTTCAAATAAATTCTCAAATTTTATGTTACCCAGCCCAATTGCACTTCATTTATGTAGAAGAGTATGCTGGTATGGGACTTGTATCATTAGATGATCAAGCACCTGTTGTAGATACACGTGACATAGCCACATTGTTGCTTCCCATGATATGTTTTTGCATTGTATTAAGTGTTTCCATTGCCTTTGTTAAAATAGAACCTTCAGCAATAAGTTGTGTACACTTCTAGTGATGACATACCGCTGACTGTTTTCTCTGCTTGTTCAGTTGGAGACATTTGATGACGTTTTGGTTTGAGCTTTATTCTAACTCTGTGATAAGAGAGTAATCAGATATTGTTGATGATTGATGTTATATTTTGTAAATTATTGATATTTAAATTGCGTTTATTTTTCATAGGTTTTTTCATCTGTCCGTTATTCATAAATAAAATGTATGCAGAATTGACTTCGCATTTTTATGGTATGATAAGCATCCCAATGTCTTATTCTTAACAACAACTACATTATTACATGTACTTATTTTAGCACTCTATATGGAGTTCGACTCGCCGGTAAAAACTTGAAGTGGCAGAACAGGGATATTTGATTTTTGAATCAGTGATGTTATTCTTCTATTTACTTTGTCGCCAATTTGACCGTGATTGTATTGACTGTATTTCATATGCATCATTTTTCAAAAGTTATTCCCCTTTGGCAGCCATATTGTATGGCAACATGGAAACTTTTCATCTTTATGAAACCAAATTTGATTACGTCGTAGTAATGAAAGAGACATTATCATTTTCATCAAATTAGTTGTTTAGACTAATGAATACCTGAAATAAATATTTAACCCCAAATAAAAGTTTTCTAAACAAAGAATACCCTAGAATACTTCATTTTAATTTGATTTATTCAGAAAAATGTATATGCTGCCATACAATATGGCCTTCGAAGGGAAATAACTCTTGTAAAATACTGCTATCAGAAAACAGTTTATACAGGCAAAGTTATTCCCAATCTAATATGAATTTTCATCTTCATTGTGCTTTACAGGTAGATCTATTAAGAAGGCAAATCCCATGACCTCTGTCA
This sequence comes from Pinna nobilis, assembly GCA_016161895.1. Taxonomy (NCBI): domain Eukaryota; kingdom Metazoa; phylum Mollusca; class Bivalvia; order Pterioida; family Pinnidae; genus Pinna; species Pinna nobilis. The sequence goes on along the minus strand of JACSZP010014030.1, from coordinate 13,191 downwards.
ATAACAGGGATGAGAATTTTCCTCTGATTGGAGGAGTTCCTCCTTTTCCTAGATTTTGCTGCAATGTAAAAAATATTTATTTTCACCATTAATTTCCTAGAAAGGAGCCATTTTCCTCCATTTTAACTGTAGCGGAATCTCATCCCTGCTGCAAGAAATCAAATTTTTAACTTCAGAAATTGAAGTTGCAAACATGTTAATTGGGTTTGGCATGTCATTAGATCTTTGTGTTAAGCACACTATAGATAGAACTTGAAAGAGATTAGGTAAATGACCAGTCTGGCCAATGACACAATTGAACCCCCCCCCCCAGATGAATGATAAAAATCTAGCGCTATTCATGAATTAGTATGTGATAGAGAGCATGAAAGTAATAGATAACCATCACTTATCATGTCCCAGAAGAAAGAAATGGTCACTTATCTCAAAATATCAAACTTAATATAAAAAAAAATAATAAATTGACTGTAGACTGATTTTCAGGCTTTGTAATCTAAAAGGGTCTGAAAATTTGTGAATGTTTTACACAGTACCTCACAGATTGTTTGACTGAAGCCTTGGATTATTTCATGACCCACAACCCTGGTGTTATCAAAGGTCAAACACTACTTATGAAATACTAACACTAAGTATATCCACGTACATTGTATATGCATGCGCGGATTCAGGATTTTTTTCCTGTTAAAATGAGAATCCAAGCATAATTGGCCAATAAAGGTATATATTTTGCAAATTCCAGGGGGGGGGGGCAGATCCCCTCAACCCCCCGTCTAGATCCATGCATGATATGCATATGTATGCATGTTCAACCAATGTATAACCATCATTCAGTTCAAATTGGAATTACTACTGTAGGCATATACTTTACTCTTATTTCTATTTTAGAAATCAGTAGCATTATCATTTGAGTACACAGCCTGTCATTTTTTTTGTAATTATGTCGTTTTGTCTTTCTTAGGAACAAATTTGTGCAGCACAGGATATCCTGGATGAAAGAGGTTTAAGTCGTGTGGCGATTACCATAGCAGCGTTGGTTGCCATGACTTCAAATCCCAAAGCTTCTTCAGCAGTCTGACTTGTACATAGTGAGCATCCTATCAGTAGCTTTCCTGTTGATAATGACTGCCACTCATTTGCCTTGATCCAAGTCTTCAAATTTTGCCGAGATAGAATCACTTGGCCTTGGCCTTTGAAGTGTTCCTACAAACGTGAATTTCCGTGATGGAAATGTTCGGACAATAAACCAAAGATGAATCAAAATGGACTTGGTCCTCTTTGACAGTGTAGTTTCTGCCCAGTTCAGTAGTAGAAATCTGGTATAATACTCAAGGCTTTGGTGACAACGTTATGACACAATCATGGACACAACTCAAAACTGAGTCATATGACACAAAGTGAGACTGGATTTGCTTTGTCTGTTGTATTAAGTGTGAAGAAACCGTGGCTCCAACAGTGTGCCGTAACCTTCCAATATAACTATGTTATAGACAAATTGTGATATATATTCAGTCATCGTGACCGTGTAGGCCTACTACTGCATCCCGTGTCGCTATGGCCTTCTTGAACTTTTCAGCAGAACATATGACGTATGGACCGCTGGTGCTTGTCATGAGTAAATAATGTACAGCTATACAGCAATGTGAATTTAATAGAAATGGTTTATCTAAAGAGAAAAAAAATCTTAATATCAATTTTACAGAAAAATATTAAAATCCAGATTTAAAACAAAAAAGGACTTTATATCTTTTGCTAGTGTTTACTGATGTGTGTGTGTGTGTGCGTCCTGTTATTGTAAACAGAGAGTAAATGTACATTTACCTAGTGTGGTATGAAAGGATGAACAGAGTTATGTATGCTCTTTTCTGATGTATTTTTAACTTAATATTTATATGGGTTTAAGTATGTCTTCCTGTTAGTGCTTGACGCTGAGCACGACATTTTTATTGTGTCAAGATTTTAAAACAAAAACATTCAGAGCATTCTAACATGCTTCCTTGTGAACTTCAAATTTGTAATACAGAAAGAATTTTAAGACTAACCTTGAGAGCAATTTACTTTGTTTTCTGAAAATTATAGTAGTGCCTATGGGAACGATTGCATCAACTATTAATTATTCTTTTTGTGAAATAAGGCACATGGACCTATTTTACCTTATTACTGACCATATTTAATCAGTAAACCTACTTCTGGATGGGACCTAGTATTAAGCATTACAGAATACTTTGAATCAGTTAGGTTCTTTTCGTTTTAAGCTGTATAAATTGAGTTTGAATGGACACAAAATTGATATGTTATTCACTGTTGTAATTCAGCTTCAGGCTTATCTAGTTTCTCATAGTTGCCTGTATATGTGTATGAGCCAAAGAAAGACTGCTGGCAGTCGTCAAATACTTCAGAATTGTGTTTCTACATAGTGCGTACTTGCTGCAACTTGATAAACCTCCCATTAGTCTATTCAAAGATTTCTGCCCTGCTTGTAGTTCCATCCATAGCCCCTGTCTCTATTAATATCAACTGTGTCTGTGCGTTGCCCTCTGTTATCTGTTTTCTAAGACCTCATTCCCTTCCCTTTATCTTTAATCAGCTTCCACGTGGTGCTTTGGATATCTCTTTCTGAGTCGTATAAATAACTTGAATTTTGCTGTGCATTCTTTGTGTCTTAAAGCCTTCGAAAGACACATTTTTGCCTTCGTTTTTATACAATATATACCGGTACACACAGATTTTCCTCAAACCTATAAATTTCACACAAGTGGAGTAAATTCTATGTACAATATCTTCCTGAGTTATGTGTAAGTCTTTATGAACACCTAAATTTCAAATCTAGTTAGTTTTGCAAGAACAGCTGCACTAAATGTAATGTAATTAAGTGCGTCCTCACAAGTCACATTAAAGTCTTTTGTCTTTAACATGACCCATGGAAATACATGGTGCAAATTTGCTTTTGTCAACAGTTTCAGTTTGTCAAGAACACTTTCTGTAGTAAGTTTAGATAAGTGCAGAATGCTCCCTTAGCATCTTTAGATACATTTTTGTTAAGACACAAAATTTTATCAAAATGTACATAGACTTGCCCAAACGAAAATCAGACCTGCAGTACTATAGTTTTATACAGAAATATGATACAGCGCTTCAAGTACATGTAGTGATGTAAACTTTCTCGGCCTTCAACTAACAATTTGAAATTGGTTTAGATCTAAGCATACAAGCTAGGTTGTCAAAAGTGCTGTTAGAGATTAACCAAAAAATGAAATTATATTCTGGACTACTGTGGACTGGCCACAGGTGTTACTGGTCATCAGGGGAAGCTACTCTTCCATGACACCTGATCAGTATTCACCAAACTGTAACATCGTCTCCTGATTCTTTTTCGTAGTTGATACCAATGGAATATGCAATTCTCATTTTCAGAATTTGATAGAACAATTAAATCTTTTGAAGCAAGGTCAGTGTTATGTGTAAGCTTTAAAGATCTCGGTCATTATTTAAGGTTTCTGTAATATAGTGGCTGGAGTTCGATATTAAACTACATCAAACGTCATGTTAATTCATAATCACTAAAGATCATATCACACAATAATCCTAGGCAGCATTTAACATGTCATACCCACGTAGAAACTTATCAAGGTCAGTACGAATATGTGACTTCATATTTTATAAACGAAACCTAATTGCTCACTTGGCCTGCCTCTTACGATGTGCAATATTTACATGTACCATGTGGGCTTGTGTTTCGTTAAGAACAACTAACCGGTATCACATTTAGATATTGATTTAGGGTTTGAAGGGAGACTGATTGCTTTTGCTTTTACCGTTCCATAAATCTCATTTTTGCTTTCAGTACTGAGTTGTCTCCCCTTCCATGATAAGTGCCATTGCTTAGTTCTTTGCATGTACTGTCATATATTTGCTATCAACTACACACCAAAGAGAAGCGAGACTATTGTCCTGTATATTTTTTATCTTGTGATCTAAGGCCTCCATAAGAGTTCTTTCATGAGAAGTTGGTAGCTCTTTCTTTGTATCTGTAAGAGACTTTCACGAATTGTAAACCCTTTGTTTGTTGACAATTGTAGTGCTCAGTTCTTGGTTTATCCTTAAATGGAAAAAGACCTGAATCAGTGTCGTCAATCATTCTGTGTTAAACGGCAATATTTGTATTTTTCGAGAGGTGCATATTTCGTTTTTTCTATTGCAAAGAAAGCTCAACTCATTCTTTCCATGAATTAGAAAGACTTTGGTATATAGAAAACGACAATTTGTTGAAGGTAGAAAAGGGGATAAAAATTATAGGAGGAAAGGGATATATATATATATATATTTATATATACAGTCAACTCCGCATATAACAAGATCGCATGTAACGAGGTACCGGTTGTTACAAGGTGATTTCTATCCCCGGTGCACTTTCCATGCATTACTTTGTGAATGTGAATAACGAAGATCGGCTTTAACGAGGCAAATATATTGCCCCCTTCAACCTCGTTATATATGGAGTTGACTGTACATATATATATATAATTTTTTTTTTTTTTTTTTTCTTCAAATTGTGAGGGACATCAAAAGCAATAATCAAGTTTCAGCAAAAATTGTGTACAAGTGAGACTTCACAATTTTTCCCCAAACTTGCATAACATGGGACATGGTATTTGGTATATCTTGTGGTACTTTCTCATTTTTACTTCACATCCACATCATGCAGTCTGAGGGAAAGCTTTCTTTGACAAATGTTGCCTCAGACACAGACTTGACTAAATAGATGGTTTGTACATTAACTTATTAACTACATGTACAATGTACCTACTCTGTGATTATATGATGATGTACATTTAAGTCAATGGTACATTGTAGCACTGTATACCTGGGGATTTGTGTTCTCGTTTGGCTTTCGTCATTTCCACCCCATGAAGACAGGGTAAATTTAAGATGAAGACGAAACTGCTCATGCTCAGTTGAAGAATTTATTGACCCATTCACCCCTATCACCCCTACACACATTTGGATTTACCTTAATCATTGATTTAGGAAGAGTTTATTAGATTTCAGGGGTTAATGAGTTAACAATTACAAGTGTCCACCTATCTTTACTGTTTTTATGTACTGGTACCTTCCATAAATTGGCCAGGGGTAGTGTTACCCATGATGGGGGTAGTACAATTTTGGCTGAGCTATGACCCTTGGCCATAATGTGAAATTAAGCATACTTCTTGTATTCTAGCATATAGTTATAAATAACACAGACTTTTTTTTTAACCCTTTCATTACTACAGATCAAATGGACTGGTCGTACACAATAGAAAATAGCATACCATTCGGATACTTGGGGTTGAAAGGGTTAAAAACATATCAAGGATGAATTTTAAAATGTGTGGATAGGATTGTGTTACTCTGACACAAATTAAACTGTAAAATGCCTTCTTTCTCCTTTTTACATTGAAAATGTAAAAACTTGTCTCCCCTTGGCCTAGTTTAGGCACACATATCAAGTTTATGAGGGGGAAGCCATTAAAATGTATAATATATAATCTCGAGAATCCCACCTAATGTGTCAAGTTCAAACAGTATCGTGTTTTACAATTTTCAGTTGGACAAAGTAAATGGAGTACCTATTCTGATGGATATGGAAGCCAAGATCCCAACATTACTTACAAACAGTGCAGTATATCTAATATATTACAACTGTTAGTCTAGTCCGAAACAAAGTATAGTTTCCCTTTTTTATGTCTCAGATTTCTACAACCATTTGAATTATTGCTGAAAGTGGTAGCCATAGTACAAGTCTAAGATTCAGATAACTACTACTATTGTATTATAGACCTGTTGGTAAAAATGTCTGACTATTAGTCACTTTTAACCCTAGACCCTAATATAAAGTACCTGCACACTTATACTTACGACTATCTTTACAAAGGGTTGATCACTGCTTGTCTGTGCATGGAGAGGGTTTTAAGTCTCTGTGCTGGTGCAGCCAGTTTTTCATTTCGCCATCGGATGAGACAATTTAAGCTGGGGGTCCCATGTCGAGGATTGGCTTAACATGTTAACCCATTCACCCCTAAAGACACATTTGGGATTGCCTAAATCATTGATTTATGGAAAGGTCCATTAGATTTCAGGGTTAACCCATTCACCCCTAAAGACACATTTGGGATTGCCTAAATCATTGATTTATGGAAAGGTCCATAAGATTTCAGGGTTAATAAGCTAAAGACCCCTTACTGCATAGGATGAGGTCTATAGCATACAGCAAGTTCCCAATGCCTACATAAGATTGCTGCCATGATCACAGTATGGCTGAAATAATGTAGAAAATGGTGTTAAAAACTGATAATGATGACTTGCTATCACCTACATCCATACTTTCTAATAAGTATCATACTACTTGTCTCACATTTCCTACAATTATATTAACGTCCCTTTTATACAACTTTTATAGGATTTATATGTAGTTGCCATAAAATCTTTGTGATATCATGATAATACCTGCAGTCCAATAGCCTGGGACAAGTTCAAGCCTGTTTCTGATTTGTCGTCCACTTGTCCAATCAGAAAGGGGATATTTTGAATACTTACAGTTGAAAATTTTACATAATTATTCCATGCTGAATTTATGATTATTCTGTTAAGATATCTTTTGTCAGTATCTATTAGTTATTTGGTGGCTAATATCATTAGGTTCTGTTCTTTTTAATATTATTTCCTAGACACAATGTATTGTTATACCAGTTTTTGATTTCTAAGAAGAGTTACTAACTAGACTATGCCATTTCAAGTCTACTCATATAATTTCAAATAAAGTCTCTGAAGTAATAATTGAATATAGTACTGGTGTACAGTCCTTGTGTTTATTTAAATACACATGTACTGTAGTCCTTTACATAGATACAATTTCCTGGAATTGTTGTTAAAGGCAATTTCCTGTAATTCTGGGTACTCCTATGCATTGAGCTAACTGTGATGATATCGATGGTGGGTTTTTTTTCTGTCCAGTAGTGTTACACGTATCTTAATAAGGCAACAGTACATGTTGATCTCTGATTATCTGGTGTAGACTTTGTATCCTGAATTACCTCACCATTAATAAGTAAAATGAGGGAAAGATAATGTACACAAAGAACTTCTTTGTCATTTTATCAGCCAAGTCTGAATCAATGTGACAATTCTGTAATGTTCATTACAAATTTTACATTTCTATGGACATGTTATTAACAAAAGAATAAAAAAGAATTCAGATAGTATACGATTGTTTGTTATGATTTTAGATATTCTCAATTTTCACTGTCATTGGCAATTTCTCCGTAATATGTATGCTTTGACTTGTAGTGTTGAATCTAGAGCAACATAGCATGGCGCTGCGCCATGCCCTTTTTGTCAGAGCCATGCCAAAAATATGACGACTAGGACTTATAGACTGAACAAGATAAAAATTATTAAATCTATCTGTTTTTTAAGCAAAAGGTGTTCTATTATCATTCAATGAAAGGTATTTGAAATGAGTACATGTATGTGGAGGATATAAAAGCACACATTATTAAGCAGGTGCTCTCAAGACCATTATTCACGTGTTATAAGTGCCCTTTTGCATATGAGATTGTGTGCCCTTTTCAGTTCCTAGATTGAACACTAGACTTGTTTTCAGAAAAAAATCCTATCATCACATGATGTGGGGTTGCCGAGGCTTAGTTGTTGGCGTGTTCGCCTTCTGGTTGTGAGGTTATGTGTTCGAATGATCAATCATCTGAGCTGCAGTAAGCTGTACTAGTCCTTCAGATGAGACATAAAAAACCGAGGTCCTGTGTCACTTTAGGTATTGGCATGTTAAAGAACCCTCCCTGCTCTGTGTCCATGAGTGCTGAACAACAGCAAAACTTGTGACTTCACCAACTAACATGATGTCTCCATATATGAGAAAAATTACTGAGTGGGGCAATGTGTACTAGATACCTAAATGACTGCAAGAGTTAGTAATCAGCAAGTGACAATTATTCAAAATTGAATTTATATTCTATCAGTTTTACTAATTGTCCATCCTATATTATCAATTTTCCATTGATGTCTAATACAAATGTAAAACAAGGAATTTTAGCTCTACAATTTTTGTTACGATTGCAATATATTTTCAGTTGTCATTGGAAATGAACTGGTTTTGATATGAAACCAGCAATAATGCAATGTATGAGAAGATACAGTGAACTTGGAGAATAGCAAAGTCGAGAACAATGAATTTGCGGTAATAACGAACAAAATCTCTGAGTCCCGTGTGTTTATCTCTAAGTGTATGAAACAACGAAATTCTTGATATAACAAAGTAAATTTACCGGTCCCAATGCATTCGTTATAAGCAAAGTTGACTGTACTACTTGAATATCAACAATGGGTCATGATGGGAAGGGTCAAGCATAAAAAATCCATCCCAAATGTCGCTAATTGTAACATTTACACATATGTATGTACTGGGTACAATGTTTACATGGAAGATGTACTCCTCTTAAATTTTCAATCCAAAAATATACTGAAAATGAATTTTACAACACCAGTCTTTAACAATAAGATTTATTTCTTTCAAATTATAGAACATACACAAAATGAATGCATTATAAATAATGATCAATTAGAAAATATAGAAATTACAGGGTAATTAAAATTGTGCAAAAAGTCATAGAAGACATCAAAAATGCATATTTTAAAAATTGCAATATTAGATATAAGAAGGGAACAAAAAACAAACACTTCTTAACGCTCTACCAGTACTTTGGATCACTTGAATGCATACAGTTTGTTGATCTATGCAGCAGGTCTGAGGAAACAACATGACAACTACTGTACAAAATACTTTTAATGCTGAAAAAATTGCGCAAAATATGAACAAATATAAAATAGCTCACCTCGCCAGGTGAGAGGGAGTTCATACCCCTTCGTTCATATCCAACCTGCACTATTGTAAGTTTTCTTACTGATAGCACTATCTGTACATGAGTACTTGTCTTGGCACTCTCATTTTAGTATCACATAAGGTGGTTGGGCCTCAGCTCAATTCGAAATGAGTGCAAAAACACTGATATATTTATAAATCTGAGATACATTACCTGGAAGTTCTCTTATATGTATGTATCCTTATAATAGACAATGAAAGTAATACAGATAGGGTAAATTATATAGCATTGCAGAAATGAAACAAATCGCAGTAGGTATCAGTAAGTGATCTGCAACTCACCAATATACTGCATTTAATAGCAATTGGCCTCATGATAACAACTTATGGTCCATATTGTCAGATCAAGGATGGACATGTTAGGAAGACTTTTAGACTAATATTGGAAAAAAAAAACCATAAAACAATGAGATGAGCTTTGTAATCTTACATTAGAAATTCCTTGACATTTGCCTCATCAGCTGGAGTGATGCACATACAAAAAGGAGATTACATTTATTATGCAAAGGGTTTAATAGATGGCTTGGTGTAAAACTGAAAACAAGTGTAAAACAACCCCTGTTATTCACAGTCATGAAAACGTCACCTCTGTCAAGACAGGCGATTTCTAAAGAGGCCTCACTTTTAAGATTGTTTAAGAAATGGAATCAGTGATCTGTCAAAGGTGTATTCCATATAAGACCCATTAATTAGGATTGTTCTAGTTTTGGTTGACTTTGCTTTTTGTGCTAAGTAGATTAAGTAAAATTGTATTACAATCATATTTAGGACATTTATTTCCGTCAATTGTGTTTTGTGCAGACACAATTACAAGATGAGTCAGCTACATCTTTAATATCTGAATGTGATGTATAAGTTTTTTAAGACTCTCATCCTGTCACATGACTGAATAGTTTCCTGTACTCCAAAAGGGAAAGCAGACAATGGTACAATAATTATCATTTGTCTATAAACCTACATTTTTAAGTATGTCATTGTTTTCTAGCCTCAAGATATCAAATTAAATAAATTATGCTGCATTAGTGTACGAACAAACTTGTGAAATAAAGTTATGAATTGCAGTAATTGAGGAAATTATGATGGCCAGACTGGAATTCTGTCTCACAACTGTGCAGATTTTATACCAAATGAGCTACCTGGTCAGACATACCCAGTACCCATTACATTATAACACTTTCAGTACAGTATGAGTTAAAGGTATGCCTACTTACATATTATCATACAGGTAGCATCCAATTTCTTGCAGATACAGACTCAATTGACCTTATATTGTAACAGGTTCCTAATTATCATCGTGTGTTAACATATTCAAATTTTACAACTTCATTTCAGTATCCAATATGCCAAATTCAATCAAATTTTCCAGGGACAAGTATTTGGATGAACTGAACTCAAACTCTACCCTCACATCCTGATGGAGCCAAAACATGGTCCCAATCTTGGATAAAATCAGTTTTAATTTGTTCATTGAGCTTTTTTCTTCTGAAAGTACACTGTACTTGGCCAAATTAAGTAATTAATGCCAAATGAACATCTTCATGAGGTAAACAAATGTACATTCAATTCCTGATTTTTGTCTCTTAGTCCTGCAACTCACTTAGAGGGAATCATATGCATGGAGTTACTGTAATTATTCAGATTTAGGGTTATTTCTCTGTATACATTTTTAAGTTGAATTTATGTATGAACAGAGTACATTTTTTTAACCAAATGAAGTTAACCATCTTCTGGTATTCTTAGTTTTTTGTAGCAGGTGACCATAAGGATTATAAGTGTGATTGATAAATACAGTACACATATACATTTATATCATAATCAAGTGAAAATTTGACCAATGAAAATTGTCTGTATGACTGTTCTATGAACTGATCATGCAATAAAACAAATGGCTGGCACACTGTTAACAACATAATTAAATATTTGTCACAAGAAAAAAAATAATTATATATAAAAATACGTTGATCAATACACTTGAATTACAAATATATTTTTGTATACACTGTATTAAGCAAAATGTGCAAAAATATTTAAGTTTATACTAGAAACAAACTATAAACTCTGACAAAAACAGATACAGAATATAATAAGACAGCCAAGATTTCTGGACTTTGCCAACATTCAGACAATTATCTATTGATCGATAGACAGATTGCCACACTGGCCTATATTGGATTGAGCTTTTAACTTGTGTTAAGGTATTCCTGGGTTCAAATCTCAGCTGTGACAATTTCTTCTAAGCCTAAATATAGGATGTTTGTTTGCCAAAATACATGCATACATTAACAATAATGATAAATCGGGTACAGGCAGGTTTAAACAATCCTTTTAATGTTCATGACCTTATGGAAAATGAAAATGGTTTTAGGATTTTGGATTTGAGCGCATGGCTGATTTACTGGTCCTACACTTATATAGACCACTGGTCAAATTGGATAATCTCCTCAGCAAACAAGTATAAATTAAGAACATTATCCTGCAACTGGAATAGTTTGAACACTACAACCCAATAGTTTTCATACTAGGCTACAAACAATGCAGATGTATGGTCAAACATACATTTTCAATATCTCAATACAGTTGTCTATAGAGTTGGTCTATAACAAAGTCAAAAGGAATTGACTTTTGACTTCATTAAAGGCACCCATCGCTTTAAGCATCAGAATTTACTACATAAACAGATACATGTAAATAGTTATTATTTTCGGGGATCTTATTCCTCTTCATCGGCCACTTAATAATATTCAATGATATAAAAATATATTTTTCAAAAATCCAATAACATGTAATATTCAAAACATTAGCACTAAAAACTGCACACCTTTTCAACCAAACCCATTCAAAAGGCCAAATATAAACATTTACTAACTTCAATGCATAGTTATTTTTGGCCCTTGTTGAAAGTTTGCACAATCAATATGTTATACATGTATATAGTTGACTAATTTGATTCCAAACTTTTAACTTTTATGTCTTAGTTTGGCCCTTGTGACAGAGAGTTAAAGCATTCTTTCCCACATTAGTGGTCCTTACAGCTGTGATGCATTTGAACATAAGGGCAAGTGCACTCGGTTTTGTTACTTAGCCACATAAAATCCCCAAAAATGTCATCATATTGGAATTATATATTGTATAATTGTTTAATTTCACAGGGTAGCATTTCCCGTTTTCTAAAAAGACCAAATTCATTGGTATAAAATTCCAGTGATGCCATGGATATCAAAATTTGTACTTGTTACTGTCCTTGATTACAGCTCCTTTTTTTATTCAGTCAAACAAGCTGTTGATGACATTTTAAGATGACTGAGATAGCAGATACGAGATCTGCCAAAACCATTAACATGCAATTTACAAAACACATTGGTGAACAATGATATAGATCATTTCTTTAGGGAAATAACACCTGGTTTCAGTGCGATGGGATTTATATCTTGTTTGCCATTCGATCTCGTGTCTTTTACTTAAAGTTACATTTTTTGTCTTCACAGATGGAGAAAATAAGAAATTCCCATTCATCAAAGCCATCATTAAATTAGAGTGTACAACGGCTAAAATAAAAGAAATACAGTCAAGCCTCGATCATTTATCCNNTGGACACTTCATTTATCCGGACAATTTGTTTGGGGACTAAAGTGTCTGGATTAATGAGGCTCCACTGTATGTAGGTTACAGATATAGATATCATGGTTCATAACAGAACAATGCGACCCAACAGCTTCACCTTCTATTCTTCATGTGGGGAAGAGGCAGAAGATTTGTAAAGTATGTCACTTGACCAACCTACATTGTACTTCCACCCTTATCTGCATACAGCTGTACACAAGAAATGCTTTCCAACAAGTCAGAGATGCACATGCAAGCATGATATGTGTAAATACGACTTTTGCCTGTTTAACCGATATAGACTATCACCCAGTTGCACAATGCGTTGTTAAATTAACTTGTAGTTAGCCACTAGCTACAAGTTTAAATTTTAGCTTGTAGTAAGCTAACTTTATGGTTTAACGCAATTGTAGAATTGTTCTCTTAGTTAATTACGGGTAATTTAAAACTAATAAAAATTTTGATTAGGAGTGATCAAAACCACAATTTTAACCATGGGTAAGTTCATAGTTAAATTTAACTACCAGTTAAACTTTTGTGCAACTGGGTCTATGTCTTTTATATCTAAAACTAAGCATTTGTATACACGTAGTAAGCTCTTTTCTATACAGACTACTGTAAATCCAGTAATATTCGCGAGAATTTTATTTTCGCGTAAT
>JACSZP010014026.1:0-17500 GCA_016161895.1 Pinna nobilis | reverse complement strand
CATTTTCTTGTGAGCCAACTAGTTCCACTGTTTTTGACACAATGTTTAGCAATTCGCCATGTGTTATTGATATCATATGAAGATGTGCATATCGTAATATCAAGTTGTTACAACGATATTTGGCAGAGTAATGCCCCTTTAATTCCGTAATAGTGGAATTTCATGTGTTATTGATATCATATGAAGATGTGCATATCGTAATATCAAGTTGTTACGACAATATTAGTGACCAGCGTATCATGTGCTTCAAGGCACTCTTGTTACCAGAACATTTTGTACTACACAGTCACTACAGCAAATGTTCTATAACTTTCCAGTATGATGGCCCTTCACTCAACAAATAAAAAACAATTTATAGGAGTTCCTCATCACTTGTCCATCTTTTGACAACATACATGATTGATATTGTCTAAGAAATCAGTTGGCCCCACAAGATCATTTATAAGTTCAAGAGTATTTTGGAAAAAGTACAGATATTGAATATACACTGTAACTTGGAATGCCTATTTTCTGATCGATTGAAATGTTTAAACATTTTGAAAAGTTTAAATTCATATCCAATTGTATCTCCATATAGTTTTAATTGTCTTTCTAGTACTGGAAAATGTATTAGTAATATCAAACTCTCCTATATGCATCACCAGTCATGAATTATTCCAGACATTATTAAAATGTGTTTTTTGTGTCCAAGATATTGGAGAAAGGGTGCTCTTGGAATCATTTTCCTGAATTATTCTGGCCAATATCTATATGTTTATGCTGTATACAGACATTATTGATACTATACTCTTCTAAAAGTAGGTCTCAGAATCATATCTCTGAATTATGCTGGCTAGTGTCTACATATATATGTTTACATTTTATACAGACATTATTGATACTATACTCTGTAGTAGGTCTCAGAGTCATATCCCTGAATTATTCTGTCATTCTTTATATGTTTGTACAGACAACCAAGGAGTGTTGGCTATTGATTTTCTAGTGATGTAATTTTCATATAGGAAGTTTCTTCTTGTTTCACATCCAAATTGCATAATAAAATACAGCATGTATGTCTGTAGAGACAAGTTACAAAGATATATTGTCCTTTTATTTGGCTACTCTTCGTATCACACATTTTTGTGCATGTAGTCTGGATACTGTTTTAGTAAACAATCTCTGACAAGTGCAGTAGTTTTTCTTCCTCAAAAACGTAGTCATCTCCTGTTTATTATTATCATTATTATTTCGTCTGTTTTACTGTTGTTTTTTGTCTGTTTTACTGTTGTTTGGCATCCTCCTCAGGAATCCTAAGTACCAAACAACTGGCTGAATTGAACGTTTTGGCTAAACCATCTTGGTTGGTTGTGTTGTTGTTTAATATCCCACTTAAAATCTTCCACTTACATGGAGATATCACCAACTGGCGGTGAAGTGCTACAAATTTTGGTCTGTGTTTGACACTTCTGGCTTTTGAGAAGCGAGGGTCTTTAACATGCAGACATATACTGTTACATGGGACCTCATATTTTTTTCTTTTTTTTTTTTTTTTGCTGTCTCATCCAAAGGACAGGAAAAGTAAATCATCCCTGTCAAGGTTCAAACCCATAATTTTCTTATCTGAGGGCAAGCACTTTATCAAGGAGCCAGGACAGCTCTCCACTACATTGTGTAAACGATCTTTTTATGTGAAATCTTCTTGGTTACCATCTTGAAAAGAAGTTTAGCTTTACTTGAACCCTGGTTATAATTAACCCATAGATGAACAACTTACTCCAGATGGTAAATTTTAACCATTGTTCTGTTTTTATTTTGGTAGGTGTTGCCCACAAAGCCTTTGAAAATGATGTGGACGCTTTGATGCAGCTACGAGAATTCTTTAATTTCCTGCCTCTGAGCAATGAAGATCCGTCTCCAATCAGGGAGTGCATGGACCCGTGGTAATTATACGAAATTCTGGTGTGACATCAGCTTCACAGGATCAAAATGAAAAATCTGGAAATGTCACAGTTACATGATAGCAAGAGTTCTAATAATTTTTGAATGTTGAAAATGAAATTGGGGAATGGTGGGATGTGGTCATATCCCTAAGAAGCAGCAGTGTGCATATAAATCTTTGTTATTAGAAATAATGAAATTTTTTACATCATAATAATCAGGATAGTTTCTTATAAGAGGAGCTAAAGGGAATTTGATTGACACTTTCAAAAATTGCTCTCTCTTTCAATATTGTAATTGTATTCCCATTGTATATTGGGATGTGCCATAAAACAGCAGAAGGCACACAAAATAGATCAGGATACTTACAGATCAGCTGATTTTATGGAAAACCAGCCTACTGTCTTTTATCAGAAGAAATTTACTACATACATATATTGTCCGGTGACTTGTTTAGGTGAGAAATCTAAATTGGTGACCCTGAATTATTTCTTGTGTCACGTGCAAACTGGAAAACCAGGCAACAACGTTGTTACTAGTGCAGCAAGATCAAACATCATAGAAGCTGTATAAACATATTTTTAGGAAAATGAGAGTGAGGAAGATGATTTTTATTTGTTTATTGTTTTTCGTACTCTTATCCTTACACTCACTGAAACTGGTATCTCTATGCTATATATTTATTTGCCATGTCAGTTTCCTGCCTCCTGTCTGCTACAGCTGATTTTCAGGCTGTATCAAATTTACATATGAGTTTAATCCACCGGTATAGGAAGAGTATGAAGATCATAGATACAAAGGTATCAATTGCCAGAAATATTAGGAGAAAATATACAAATTTAAAGAATATTGGACAGACATGGACCTCTGAAAACCCAGAGGTGGGATCAGGTGCCATAGAGGAGTAAGCATTACCTGCTGACAACTACCGCGAGTCAAAAGTCATATTTAGATGAATTAACAGAGAAATAAATTTTCGTCAAAATCGGTAGAGAGCTAAGATTTTCTTTTCTTTGTTTTAGGGATAGGGATGTACCAGGTCTGGATACAATTGTCCCGTTGGAAACAACCGCTGCATATGACATTCTGGATGTCATCAAAGGGGTAAGAAGGATATAAATAAAATATAGATACTGTTGTTATTTTGTAGTATAACTCATCAACCTAAAAAAAAGTACACTCTTTATTAAATCAATTATTTAGTCAAATCCAAATGTGTCTTTATGGGTGAAAGAGTTCACATTCTACTCATTTACTCCTATATCTGGACTGCAGTGGCCTAGTGGTTAGTGTGTTTGCCTTGTGATCCTGAGGTCTGGGTTTTGAGTTTGAACCTCGATGCGCTGAGTTGTTCCTGTCTTTTGGATAAATTTTAAGTAAAAATTGAGGTTACTTGTCACAGTAGGTGTTGGCAGGTTAAAGAAACCTTCCTGCTCTACAGCCAGAAGTGCCAAGCATAGGCAAAATTTGTAGCTCTTCACTTGCACACAGTGAGGTCTCCATATGAGTGAAAGATTCATGAATGGGACGGTAAAAACAATACAACCAACCAACTCCTATTGTGACATCATCAAATTTGAAGATCTTCAATTTTTTGCCAATGTACATCTCTTTGGGTCATTGAGCAACAAGAGAAGTTTTTATTGTGTCAACATCTACTGGCACTTTGTTTATATAGCCCCATGTTTGAATTATTTGTTTCATCTGAGCAAGTTTTTATGAGATGTTCTTTTATTTTATATATAACAGGTTGCTGATGATTCCCAGTTCTTTGAGATTCAGCCTAACCATGCTAAAAATCTGGTGGTAGGGTTTTCCAGAATGAATGGCCGTACTGTAGGAATAGTTGGTAACCAGCCTAAAGTAGCCGCAGGTATGTGTTTCAAAGGAGCTTTTTGTTCCACAGAAAATCTTTAGATAAACAGCCATCAATAATTACTTGGCAGGCCATTGTCTGTGGTTCTCATGGAGCAAAATTCGGCCCCTGCATCCCGAATGCAAAATACATGTGTTTTGTCCCAAAATTTCTGGAAAAATTCCCAATTACTTGAATTGATATTTATGTATGGAACCAGTATTTCATTGTGATACAGAGCATAAATGCATTTATAATCAGCCTCCATTTAGCATTGTATAAGAGGCACATAAAGCAAATAAAATGTTTTTCCCACTATAACACCAATCCACATTAACATTTCCAATTGTGTTGCCAGTGGCATTTTCCCAAAATTGACAGAAAAAAGCCTGGGCTTTTCTCACAAAACATCTGAAGTTATAGACAGTTGAACCTACTCTAGCGACCACCTGCACATAAACCATTTTTTCCTGTCACTGATAATAGCACCATTTGTGAACCTCTGTATGAAGAACACCTTCTTTTAAAGACAAGTTTTCTTGTGTCCCTAAGGTGGCTGCTGTATACAAGTTTCACTTGATTCTAACCTTTCCTTTTCATTCTCAATTAAGCAGTATATTTTTCCCAATTACAGGGTGTCTGGATATCAACTCTTCAGTGAAGGGCGCTAGATTTGTCCGATTCTGTGATGCATTTAACATACCAATAATAACATTTGTAGATGTCCCAGGATTCTTGCCAGGTATATATACACATGTACTACTACTTGTAGATTCTGTAAACTGACTGTGATAATAGACAAAACTCTGATAAGTAATGATTATAAAGTATGTTGGGGCCGCCATGACCTAGTGGTTCACTTGTTTGACTTCTGATCATGAGGTCCGTTGTTCAAGCCTAAGCCACACTGCTGTAGGCTGTCCTTGTCTTTCGGATGAGAAAGTAAAAGCTGAAGTCCCATTTAAAGAACCCTCGCTCCAGAAAGTAAAAGCTGAAGTCCTGTTTTAAGAACCCTCCCTGCTCAACAGCCATAAGTGCCTAGTATAGGCAAACTTTGTTGCCTTTCACCAGCACACAGTTACATAATCAATATAAGTGAAAGATTCTTGAGTGGGATGTTATTTTCAAAATTACTGGGTTGAAATGGTTATAAAGTAAGTTATCCAGGAAATTAAAATTGTTTCAAATTAAGGGGTTTTCAGTATATCAGGGTTCAATATGATTGGGTTCCAATGTCTCATTTGATGCCACTGTTGTGCATATGCATTTCACCAACTCTTCTTCCTTTTCTTCTTGAGTGGATAGATTATGTATAAGATTTCTGTGTCTGATTCTTTACTCTAGGAACACATCAGGAATACGGAGGAATTATAAGACATGGAGCTAAGCTGCTGTTTGCTTATGCTGAAGCCACAGTCCCAAAAATCACAGTCATCACACGAAAGGTATAGTGATTGCACAAAAGAGAATTTGTGGTCAAAGGGGGATAACTCTGGGGAATCTGTGTTTCAACAGAAAGTCAACATACAGTTCAATTTCTCATTGAGGTTTTCTGCTTCAAAGGGGATTTCCATGTCATATTGCATTGCATCTGTATATCTATATGTGTATTTTGTTAATTATCTCAATAAATTCTTGAATTGGTGGTTTTAATTATTACAAATCAAGTATTAGAATATGGAAGAATTGATTAAATATTGTATCTTGTATCTCCTACCTGAGAGGTACTAGCTAGGTCACCAACTAATTCAGAAGTATCATATTGTAAGCCAAAAGAAAGTCAGCCAGTGTTGATTAGCCGGTTCTAACCCACAATCTCAGAACCTGAAGGTGAACTTTCTACAGAGCCCTGAAGGCTCTCAGATGTCTACGTGAGCCAGATGTGGCTGTATAGTAGAGTGTTTACCTGAGGAGTAGAGTTTGGAGGGTCCAAGTCCTACCATGTTATGACTCCTACAGGAAGCTCCAACAGTCCTTTTGATGATGTAGTTAAAGCCAAGGTCTTATGTCAGGATTGGTTCAGCAAATTGAAGATCTCTCACATAGGATAAAGTCCATTGTACAATGTTTGGGTAAAATTTTCTTAAGCTTGCATCACTCTAGCTTTTCCAATGTATACAAAGAATGATTTTGATATGGCACAAACACCAATGAGATCAATTAACAAAAACATAAATTGATCACCATAATTTGAGTGTACGTGCAGACTTTCTTTTATTTCAGGCATACGGAGGAGCTTATGATGTAATGAGTTCTAAACATTTGAGAGGAGATACAAATTATGCATGGCCAACTGCTGAAGTAGCTGTTATGGGTGCAAAGGTAAGATGAAATTGATTTGTTCAGCAAAACAATTTTGAATTATCTCCCCTTTCTCATTTGGTATAACATGCTCCATACTGGATAATCTAAATTCTAATTTTAAAGCCAGAGAACATGCATACCTGTATGTTCTACCATAACACGCGTAGTTTAACCATTATAAAACGGCTGTATAATCAAGGCTGCAGTTGATTCAATATATTGATTAACCACACATGTTTAACGTCTTCCGAGCGTTTTGATTGACGCCATCAATTGACGTCAGTATATTTGATGTCACAATACATTGAGTGGACTTACATTATGGCTGGAATTGAAGAAAATTTCTTTTTACGAGGTCAATACTTTTATTTGCAATATAATCTAGTGTTATGGTAGAGACAAATTACACAGCTCATTTGGATTGATTATCATGTTTATCCTACTCTCGTTAGTGAATTCTCAAAGTCTCAAAACGCTCGCTAAAGCTTGCGCTTTGAAACTTTGAAAATTAACTAACTCGAGTTGGATAAACATGAGAATCAATCCTAACTTGTTGTGTAATCTCTATTTATGTAATTAGGATTCCTCTTTTCATTGTTAACTCCACAGGGAATAAAAAATACCTCTCTAAACATGAATAACAAAACTGGTTTTTCTTTTTCTGTTGTCAAAAATACTTCTTTGACAGTAATGGCCCAGGTGAAGTTTAAGTTAGATTTGTTCAGTGCGATACTAAGCTGACAGAAGAATGAATGGCCTCTTGTATTATTAAAAAAATCTGTAGACAATAGACAGGTCAGATATTAAAACCAATACTGAAACATGAATATTCAGTCTTTTGGATCAATTTTAGGCGATAGACCTTACTCCTAGGGCCACTTGGCAAATAAAATCAATTAAAGTTCAGGCGCATGGATGGTATGATTTGGAAAGTTTTAGTGCATGTTTTTGCTTACTTTTACAGGGAGCAGTCTCTATCATTTTCCGAGGGAAAGATCAGGCTCAGAATGAAGCAGAATACATAGAGAAGTTTGCCAATCCTTTCCCAGCTGCCAAAAGAGGTGAATCTTAAGTTAATATTTACGCTATTCTTTACAGACCTAAAGTTATATCATTTCAAATAGGCCTATAAGAGCCATGGATGTCAGGACTCTAGGTTCACTTGATTAATACACTAGACATAGAACACCTCACTTAGGAGACCACCTCTCAATAAGAACCATCAGGACTCAGTCTGTTTATCATAGTAGGTGTCTGCATGTTAATGAACCCTCCTTGCTCAATGGCCAAGTGCCATGCATCGGCTTAATTTTGTCACCCTTCTTTGTCATATGGTGACCTCTCCGTAAAAGTGAAAGTTTCTTGAGTGGGACATTGATCAATGATAAACCAAACCAATATTTTTTAAACTTTAACATCAGATTGTCATTTGGGACAACTAAGGATGCCCATGTCGATTGTCACTGTGTCTGCCTGTCACTCGTTTATGTCTGCTATATTCTTGTGTATCAACTCAGCACCCCTAGCTCATCATATGATCATTCATTAATATCATGCTGTGTATGGTTCACAAGTGATCACAAAGTTTTTGTATGGTCATTGTGGACATTTTGTCTAAATCTATACGTGTCACATAGAATACCCTAGTTTTTTATGTTTTATAAAAGATGGTCTATTTCCTGACAGATGTACTTATAACACTTTTTATGCCCCCCCCCCAAAAAAAAACCGAAAATTTGGGGAGCATATAGTTGCGGCTTTTGTCTGTGTGGCCGTTTGTCCAGAGCCATATCTCCTAAACCCTTTCATATATTTAGGTCATACTTACAAAATATAATCCCCATGACCATGGCTTGCGGTCCACCTTGTCTCATGGTCAAAGGTCAAGGTCATTCTACACTTAGGACTTAAAATCTTATTTTACCCATACTCCCTCCAGTATTGAGAGACCTGAATCATAATTCAAACAAATGCTGCTCATGACAAACAGGTGTTCACTGATCTTGACCCAAAGTCGAAGGTAATTCTCAAATATTAAGTTTCATTAAAGTTGGCCCCTGGGAGCATACATCAGTTTACTGATTGCCCTATTGACTTTTTATCTTTTGATTATATTTCAATATATTGTACTCTTTACGATAATTTTTTCTAATGTGTAGTTCTCTTACATCATTTCAGGGTTTGTTGATGATATTATTGAGCCGAGAGCCACACGGCGACAGATTTGTAAAGATTTAGAACTGTTATCCAGTAAGAAACTGCCGAATCCTTGGAAAAAGCATGCTAATATGCCTCTATGAGGAAACAAAATGTATCTGAAGAAAAGACGTGTGAGTGACTTAGACGTGAATTCAGATGTACATGTTTATATTAGTGCTATGGCTGTGAAGAACCTCATTTCTACAGATGCTAGGAAGCTTCAGGAGTGTTGGAGACATTTTGTTTTACATAAAGTGATAATGGGTTTATCTTCTGAATGGTATTATTTTGTAAATATTTTGGAATTTACAAATGTCCTTTTACACAATGTTCTTACAGTTAGCTGTATGTTTATTCTCATTTTTAGCAAATTTCGTGAAGCACTATGAAGAAGTTTTACATAACTACATTTTACATTTTGGACAAACATTAGCATTTATCGAATAGAATCTGAACTAAATACTGATACATTTTATGTCAAGGTTATCCTGAGCTATATGAGTCAAGTGCAATACAAGGGCAGATAAATCATGAATTACGTTGAGATTAAAGTTGCCTGATTTTATCACAATAATGAGAGGAATCAAATTACATTTTTTCTGCTCTATCGACTTTGTTTTTGTTTTTTGGTTTTTTTTCAAAGTCGTGGCTTGAGCCTCCGTAGCTGTGTGGTTAAATCATTGAGCTTTAAATTACATAGCTTCTCTCTGATGAGAATTAGATTTTTGGAATTCTAATCATTTCAGGAAGTGTTCAGCTCGTTCATTTGCAAGAGATCAGAGGTTCTACTCCATCATATGAATTAGAACAGTATTAGATAAAAACTAAGCACCAACTTGACCACTCTTAGTCTCCGCTGATGAAATCCTATCCACAATGTGAAGCAGTAATCTCATTGTTCCCATGTACATACTCAGACTGTATCCATCGAATTGTGAAATTTACTCCTCTTATGTATGAGGGCTTAAAATAAATAATTGAATTTTACTATGAACTAAATGTTTTGTACTTTATGTTGTCACTTGATACAAAGTTAGAACTTCCACTGATCAAGGGCCAGTAATGCCGAGCATGGGCCAGTAATGCCGAGCAAGGGCCAGTAATGCCGAGCAAGGGCCAGTAATGCCGAGCAAGGGCCAGTAATGCCGAGCAAGGGCCAGTAATGCCGAGCATGGGCCAGTAATGCCGAGCAAGGGCCAGTAATGCCGAGCATGGGCCAGTAATGCCGAGCAAGGGCCAGTAATGCCGAGCAAGGGCCAAATTTATAGCCCGCCATTGGCATACAGTCATTTCTCCATATACATGTTCTGGTAAATGAAAGATTAAACACTCAACCAAAGCAAGAAATTAAAATGAACCATACCAAGCATTAAGTTTAACCTTACTATCAATATTATATTACCTTCAATCATATTTTGTAGTATTTATCTATAAATAACCTATAATTTGTAATCTCTGCATTTGATGAGTAATTGTTCAAAGTAGAAAACATTTACCAATTTAGAGTTCAAACTCTTTCCCCAATATGCCAGCAATTTTCCAATTAGCATGTCCACAAAATGGGACTGTTTCTTGTACAATGTGATGCCTCTAAAGGTTTGTACAGGACTAGTATCTCCAATATTGATGAAATGTTGTTTTACATAATCCTCCCGCTGAAATGTCATTTGCATGGAAATAATCTTCTTGCATCATTCCATCACTGACAGAAATTATCATCCTGCACAAATGTTATGGGGTATCACATGGTACAAGAAACTGTCACAATAAAAATAATTGGGTCATTGGCTGCATCTAAAAACCTTAACATATAGGTGCATTATGCTATATGTACAAATTTGGTCATCCTAGCCATAATGCATGTAGTTAACAAGATTTATTTCCCTTCGTTGGCCATGTTGTGTGGCAGCTAGTATATTTTCCTGCAGAAATTGGCCAAATTCAATGAAGTATTAATTAAGTTTCGATAGATTTGAAAACTTCTTTGAGGGTTTAATATTTATTTCAGGTCTTCATTAATCTGAACAAGTAATTGTGATAAAAATTATGATGTTCTTTTTACAACTACTTTGTCATAAAATTTGGTTCCTTAGAGAAGAAAGTTTCTGTGTTGCCACACAATATGGCCGCCAAAGGGGAATAACTCTTGGAAAATAATGCTTATGGAAACCCATCTATTATGAATTAGTACCGACGCAGGTGAATGGAAGATAGTAGGGGCACCCTTTCACTTCATGAGGCAAGTTTAAAATTATTACAGGAAACTGAAGGTTCCATTTCCAAAGGATTGTTGTCAATGTTTAAATCCCTTCCAAATATCAATTTATATATAGGTGTCTTTGTGTGCTAGTAAAGGGCTGCAAATTTGACTTGTCTCACCACTTAGGCCATTGTGCAATAAGGATTCTTTAAAATGCCAACATTTACTGTAACAGCTAAGGGACCTCTGTTTATCTAAAAGAAGGAACATGATAGTATTGAGAAATAAATAAATATCTTTATTAAAAGTAATATATCAACTTTTTCAACACAAGATATGGAATATGATGGTAATACAATAAAATGGGTAAATGTTAATATTTGGCTATACTGACTAAGGTTGTATATGATAAAGATTATAGCACATTAGAACTACATATTACATATACCCATGCACATGAACACAAATGATACTCTGTTATGTTTGGCTTGTCATACAATAGTTACGATACAAAAACTAGTATTTTACTATAGGTGAAAAACAACCACCGTCCATGTATGTACAATTTGTGTTTGAATAAAGTAACAGAGTAATGCTGCAATGTAGTAATATACCTTCATATTTCTATTAATACAGTATTCACTATTGCTTAGTAGTCAAATCGAGTAATATCAAAAAATAGATATTGGTCAGTATGTGTATTTCAGATAAGAGTGTCAGAAGGTGAGATGAGAATACAGAATAATTGATGATATTGACTTAACCCAGATGACTGTAAAACTGATGTTAAGTTGTTCAAGAACCTACATTCTAATTACTGTGAGAAAAATCACCCAGTCATAGGAAGGGAAAGAAAATTATTGTGATTTGTTTTCTTATTTAAGATAGGGAGATCATACATACATGCAGATTGCCCCTTGTAATTTAATTGTATATCTAATATTCAGGAGCATCTGTGGCCGAATGGTTAGAGCATTGCACTTCAAACCACTGAGTCCCTCACCTCGTGTCAGCGCCGGTTCGAAGCTTGCTGGAACCTAAACTGATTATGTGAGAAAGTCTGAGGGTCAAACCTAAAACATGTTACTCGAAATTGTCTATAAATGATTTATCTTACGTTTATCTTTAGTTTTCTTAACTCTTTATCATTCATTTCTATGAAAAAGTCATTCAAGGAATTTTGGGAGAAATTCCCAGGTAATGAGCTACAACATATTACTCAAAGCCAGTTTATATTGCTATACAAGACCATATAAAATCGACTTTCGATCTCTCTTATAATCATTGTATTAAACAACTCCTCGAAATTAAGAAAATACAAATTACATGTACTTCTTTAATATACATGGTATAAAAGTACAAAAACGTGTTACATCAGGCACTTTGATAACTAATCTGTGTAACATATAGCATAGCTAATATAGTATTACGTATTCAGCCCTCACTTTCATTTGCACTTCCATGTACATTTATACACATACTTTCACTTTTGATACATTTGTGTTCTGAAACTGAAAAAAGCTGCTTTGAATTTCATAATATTTAAATTAATTATGAACCAAGCATTTTAAACCATAAAATTTTGATATTTGCTCATAAGTTGTAAGATAATTAAAATCCATTTATTAGAGTTCAATCCCCTTGATTAACACAATCTTTTAGTAAATGCGTGAATAGATATAACTTATAAATAGTAACTGTTTTTTTGCAACAAAGCAATAATTAATCATGCAATCATGTAGTAATAAGTTTATGTAAATGTGCAATATTTGATACAGAAATCACAATCACCTCTGACTTTAATTAATCAGATTTCCCATCATGCCATTACTAATTAATCAAAGTATGTATGTTATTTATAGTTTTTATAAATATTAACAACACAAATCCTGCATGATATAAATTATGCAGGGGTTTTTTTGTATGCTTGTTGTTGTTTTACACACGGCCCAATAACTTTTAAATCATACAGTTTCGTCCAAAGACAAATTCTTAGTTATAATAGTGATTGTATTATTGTTTCATGTCCCACGGGAATCTGTACCTTATATGGAGGCACCACAGAATGCAGACAAAGAGCTGTGGATTTTGTCATGTGCTTAGCACTTTGGGCCATTGGGGGTTATTTAACTTGCCGACACTGTGACATAAGATCTCACTATGACTACCTCATCAGAATGACGTGGAAAGTGCTGCTGCTTCTCCAACATGGGCTTGAACCTACCGACTATGTATCAGAGAGACACCACAGCTGTCTGGTTGCTTTGTACACAAGTAAATAAAACCAATTTTCCTTTTGTATTCTAAGCATCATGTCTGTCAATGAGGACTGACAGAAGCCAGAGATTCAAATAAACTTACCAATTTGGCGATTATTTTAAAATTCAACAATCTTTTCAAAACTGAAAAAAATCCAGTCGCTGGTAAAATTCATTTTTTAAACTGACAAGACATCAGTTTGTTGTGATGTAATTTTCTTCAGAGTTGTATAAGTTACCAGTATTTTAATTGAACAGCGCGGCTGTATTAATACAAACTTATAAACATAGTTAGTTTAAATAGGTAGTACCTATTATCTGAAAAAGGTTAGGAATCAAAATATTTCTTTCAAATGTTGTAGAGACAAGAAAAACTTAGGAACAAACTTTTGTATAAAGCTTATGTAAGTGAATGAGAATACAAAGATGAAATAAAGTTTCTACTGTAGACAGAAAGTGATCTTTATGTCCATAAATCTTTGGTTTTAATTGCCGTTGCTGGTGATTGCTCGATATTAAATAGGAGTACACGTGTGTGTGATAAACTATGTATTGCTGCACATGTGATACTGTATTATATCGGATACAAACAAAATAATACATCATCACTTACAGACAGGTAAACAGAATATAACACCTGAGACACAATACAAACAGACACAATTCACCAGTATATCATTTGGCACTCACTTAACTCAATGTCTGTATAAATTATGATATTTATATAATCACAATAAACATTTCTTCCCGTCACAAACAAAAAAATATATACTCGCAATTACCAACCCTCAATTGTGATAAACAAACTCTCTTGGTCTTCACAATCAACGTACCAGCCAGTGTTCTCCCCAGAAATTGTTGATAGCATGAGGATACTTCAGTGTGTGTTAAATCTAAGTGGGTAGAATATACATGTAAACTGAACCACGCAGTAGTTTACAGTGTAGATGTCCATGGAAATACATTTTAAGTACTACATTTATTTATATGCAATTTAATCTGTGACTCATTCAAGCTTTGTCAATATTTGCTATATACGTAAATAAACAAAAGGTTGGTGGGAGAGAAAAATAGAGTAGGGGTAATGCAGATAACGTGGAGTTTAACTTAAATAGCGTGGTACTTGGTACCACTTGCTAGAATGGCCTGGGGAGAACACTGGCGTTTTTTTCCCCATTCTTCTTCTTGGAAGATGCTAATGCAAAGGATGAATTCTTGATTTATTTATTTTGACCAACTTTGGAACACACCTGGTTTCATTCATTGGTTTTCAACACATTGATTCTCCAACAGTTACACCGGAATATGTCGGTCGTTTTCGTATATGTGTATTCATCATCCATGCCACATAGGACATGATGATGTCGTCCATGTTGTGTCCCTGCAACACAGAAAAGTTGAGTTGAGTCTTGTAGATAAATTTGTATGAAGAAATAATATTGAAATCATATGTTATTTCCAAAATGATACTATGAAATGGGGCTAATCTAATTGTTCAAGATGTGTTAGAATATAAAGCTCTCTCTCTCTCTCTCTCTCTCTCTCTCTCTCTCTCTCTCTCCGTTGATTAGGAGTTACTTCTGTTCATTTCAAATATGTTCAATTCAAACTATCTTAAAGATTACCAGAGAAAATTAAGATTAACGATATTTCATGCTTCTTCATAGGCCAATATAAAAGTCTTACAAGATTTGTGTCCATTGAGAATTTCGTTGCATTGGAACCCTCTCCTATCACAAGGGTAAATGAATGCTCATCATACGCCCAGTTTGGTATTTTGTTGTAGCCATATTTAGCCAAAACATTCTGGAAAGAAGAAGTTGAAAAAAAATATATCCAGTGCTCTATTCTGCATTATACTCTAAATGTCATTGTGCAAAACATCTCTGTTTATTGTTTCCAAGAACAAGTTATTTTTGTTTTAATTGCATATTAAAATCATATTACATATAATAATTTCATATGAACACGTGCCTGAATTATTACGAGAAGTATAATTTATTTTATTTTATGATCTTTATAACAAATCAATCTTACCTAAAGCTTCAGAAACATTCAGCAACTCTATAGCATATTGCAATGATATTAAAAAAAAACTACAATATCTAAACTCTACACTGAAGACCTAGCTTCAAAATCATGGCGCAAATGCAACAATTAATTGTACAATTACCTTTGATTCGGGGTCAAAAAGCAACACACCATTCATGTTTACAGCAAATAAAATGTGTTTTGGATACGTTTTCGAAGATCGTTGCTGAAATGGAAAAGGAAGAATAAATACAAAGTGAACAAATGTTGATTATAATCCTCATTATTAGACTCAAGATTATAACATTTGTCTCTTAAAAGCCTACTTGCCATGCCTCCCCCTTAAATAGGAAGACTTCCTATTTCCTATGTAAAATTTAGATATTTTCCTTAAGAAAATGGGTATTGCATGAAAAAATAAAAAATCCCTGTTTATTCCAAATAAGATTTAGGACATCTCCCATGAGATTGAAAAATATCCCCAACCTTGAAAATTTTCGAGGTTAGCAATCCTGTAACATCTTGATACATGTTATAATAGGATTTGTTGATGTATTTTTCTATTTCCAAAGTCAAGTACATATTCAAAGAATTATAATTTACACTTTCAAGAATTTAAATTTCTCACAGAGAAGTATAAGAGGATATATATTCTTCAAATTACCTTTACGTGGAAGAAGACTGATCCATAGGTGGGCCATAGGTAAAGCACCTTGAGGAATGCCAGCTTTGCTTGGTCTGGCTTCATTCCTTTTGTAGACTGGAGGCCCTCTAATACAAGCTGTAAATAAAGTAAACTCTTTTTAAACTTCTGGGGATGATAAATCTTAAATTTGAAATATTGCGTTCATTTGTTGTGCGATGACACGGCATTTTAATCAGTGAATATGAATGATTTGTGAAACTTATCCATGATAACATTTCTCGAAGGTTCGTGAAAAAATTGAATTGGAATATATTGAAGATGTAGATCACCAGTGCAGACGATCGCAAAGCAGATGAATTAAGAGGACCAATACTATCCTTTTCGATTCCTTGATATGCATTAGGAAATAAGAAACAAAAGAAAGCATTTCGATAATGTGCAATAAAGAAACTAAATCAAAATGGTCGGATATCATATCTAACATAACATTGTTTGTTAAATACACTGCATTTGCTTTACAGCGAGACCTACAAGTTTATAAAATTATACATTATTCTAAAATAGCCAATGCTCTAATTTTTCATCCCAGTTATCTTAACTCCTATTACTACAGGTATGTACCTCTTTCCATGCCTCTACTGGTTTTGCGTTGATCAGCTGTTCAGGTATAAGTGCTTTGATATTGTCCCTAAAGGAAAGGAGGATAAAAATGAGAATCTTTTTGGTCATGAATACATGAACATACATTACATAAAATCACTACACAAGACCTAAATACAAGAAAAAAATAGTACTCGGTATCATGTTCTTAAGTTCACGCCTTACAATCTAATCTAATCATAAGTTCAATTCTGTCCAGCAGAGATACAAAAACTCGCTTTGCTAAAGTTATGTTATAACTTTTTATACAGGCATTGAACATTTAAAATTGATATGCACCCAATGACACTTCATTAAAATGCATGTATTCCAGGGCAATAATAAAATTGAAAATAAATCGAGATTATCTATTGTAGAGATCACAAGTTTATTGAATTACGGGGGAACTTAATCGTCGCTTATCTTTTTCAAGAGAGTAACTGGTTGAAAACATAGGTTCTATTGAAAAGTTTAATGTTGCTCACAAATTATTGTGTTTTTCTTATAAATAATTCCCATAGATAAGGAAGATCTTGTATATATCATAGAATAGGAGATAGATTTCCGGTCATTGACTTACTGAAAGGAGGCCATTTCACTCATGTCATCACCAAACTGAGCCCTGTAGATGTAGGCTGCTAATTTTGCCGCGTCTTTGTCAGAACAGCTGTGATACCCACGGAGGTAGTTTGGAATCTCCTACGTATAATCAAACAAAGAAGCACATATAAAGTTGATGTACTTATGTTAATATCAACTTATGTATCAAAACGTGAATGAAACGAAAACAACTTATGTGCAACGTGTAAAATCACAACAAGCTGGAATCAGGTGTTAAGGAGGAGTCAGCATCGGTTGTCTGCATGTATCGCTCGTCAGAATGTTTCTTTTGGTACTTTCATAACTGGTAAAGGAAAATTCAGTCATACATTTGAACAAAAAGGGCAAAAACAATAATTTAGTAGGTATTTTGATTTACCTTTGTGTGTAAGGATCATTAATATATTGAGAACTCGTTTATATATCTAATGGTTACTATGCCACTCACCTAGGAAAATATTTCATTATGTATAATTACAGAAGTTTTTCAGCAATTATTTTTAGCCTTTTACCTCTGCTTTTGTTGTTTTAAAACAGCAATTTTTTCTACCTGTCACTTATTGTATGATAAGTAATATCTACTTTTTCTTGTAAAAATGTAATGGGGTTGTGTATCTAGATTCGAATATGTTTATCTCTTTGCATTAGCAATATGTATTGACTCATAGAAAACTATGCAGAGACAAAAACAACAATATAGTGGAATCTCTTTTAAAGACCACCACACTTAGGAAACCACCTCGGATAAAGGAACATCAAAGCTCAGTCAGCTCATCATCATTCTAGGCCAGGTCAGAACCCCTCTCATCAAGTTATATTTGCTCTGGAACTCCACATTTACGCTGCAGTAG
>JACSZP010014024.1:0-14746 GCA_016161895.1 Pinna nobilis | reverse complement strand
CATATGAGTGAAATATTCTTGAGTGGGACGTTAAACAACAACAACTATTTCCGTTGATTTTTCCAAGAGACTTCCGTGGTTCATTTTCCGCCATTGTCAAGATGAAGGGAAATAAGATTGTGATACACTACTGATTCCGAAACGTGACATCAAACAGAATATCGACATCCGCCTTAGAAAATATCCCAAATTCAAAGTCAAGGTTACAAGGTTACCGATATTAGAACCTGACATGGAATGTCTAATCATAACGGGTAAGCAGGTGTGATAGTCACATCTCTCAGACATTCGAAAGGTATGGCCAGCCCATGGTAAAGATTTCACGAACAGACAGTCAATTAGTATATGCCACAAATGATGTCATTATGGGGACATAAAAGGTACAATGTATATACATTCTTGTGACAAACGTAGTAAACCTTGTATTATTTATCAATAGAGACTGGTCTCTATATACTTCTAGGATGCTGACTTCTGTAGCATTATCTCTGTGTTCTGACGTTTTCTTTTCAACAAAACACAACGTGATTGGTCAGCAGTATTTGAATCAAACAACAAAAGTTCTCTCATACTGAGACATACTGAATATTGTATGAACCTTTCAGAATAACTCTCAACAGGTATCAGGAAGGGGAATCGTTGTGTTTATCAGGTCATTGATGGACCAAGCTCACGGCACTGCACCGCTTGTTGCTCTTTTAACATGTGTTTTGTTTTTTATCATTATTAAAAAAAACTTTTTATTTAGGTCCGATTATAACAATTTTTAGTATGTAAACGAAGTGTGCAAGAAAAGGTTTAAAGATACAAACTAATATTTAATTTTGCAGAAGGAAGAGAACTCTGTGGAAGAATGACTCCAAGAAATTGATCTTTTTATTGTGGTGACCAACGGTCAATGAACAAGAGCATCAATGCTGCAGGTCAAGACCATGTTTTGCTTATCTTGAGTATCTATTTTTACACGACTGGCAGATAAGTTTGGATTTCAAAGTAGAAATAAGTATCGCATGTGTTTGTGGGGTTGTACTCCTGATAATTTCGCCCCTGTTCCACACAATACATGTATGCTCAAGTCGTCTTAAAGTTTCTCTTATTCAAAATAGTCTCAGATGTTATGTGTGTCAATACTTTAGATGTGTGACTTGAGTACCTCATTTCAAATCCTTCTCAACTGACAGAGGAAATGGCGAAATCTAAACAAAAGCGAAAATTTCCAATTATACATGTACGTCTCAAGAAATGCATCGATGGAACTGTGGATGTAGTATAAATTTTCATTTTAAAACTATTTATCCTTCGACTACACAGTGGAAGAAAAGGTTATAAGATGCTATGATAATGCAATGAATTAGTTTGTGTACATGACATATATACTGGTACAATGATCAGCAAAATACAAACAAATAATTAAATTAATTGTCATGTTTGATTCAGTATTTTGTAATATAAATATATATATGACATATTTTATTAGGTATATATTTATTCTAACAGATTAAAATCAAATATCAAAATTTGTCATTCAGTCGAAAATTTTGACTTAGTATTTCTGAAATACATTTTACTTTCTCGATAACAAATGATGATGGAATTATTTGTATAAACTACAATTATTATCTATTTGTGAATAAAATGAACTCTTTACTTTTATATCGTTCTAACAGGTCAGCTTTCGTATTGTTTCGCTTCGAAACTGTGCGTCTTTGTTGGCATAATGAAAATCGTGCAGTGTTGGTAGTAAGACAAATACGTGTATAATTTTGGCAACATTTCCCAGATTGAAGACATGCTAACAGCGCCAGAACCTTAACTTAGATTAATTCAGTACTCTCAAATATCTATCCTGTAGGCCTACTAGAGGTTTAGCCTCAATTAATGTCGCTGAACTTTGAAATGTACGTAAGTATTATACAGAGGTACAGCGTACAAGAGATATCTTAATCATTATACAAACAGGAGCTATAAACAAAGCTCATAAATACATATGTGATTCCCATGTGTGCCAACGGTTACAAGTTATACTCGGGAAATACATCACATACTTAACATGGATTCTCTGTAAGGGCAAAAATAATGATATAAAAATATACAAAGTAACTTAAAGATGTTTGTGTTCCGTCATATACATGTACAGTAAACATTGCTTAATCGACCAACTGAGCAGCAAAACTTCCTGGTCATAAAGACTGCTTTACTATTCCCCAAATGTACCGTCTGTGTATTAACCAATATCTATATTGCAGGCCTATTTTGTGACTCCCTTCCTATAAAGACTGTTCTTACGTCCCTTAGGGAGCCTTAAATGTAGGTTTCATTGTGTTAGGTTAAATGTTTTAGATGGAATAATTTGTATCTCTCTCTTAAAACAACAAGTCTGCGAAGTGTCGATACTTAAGGACACATGGGCAAAGTGATATTTGTAGGTCATAAATCTAGAATGTCCTTGGCCTTTCACCTCAAGTCAAGACTAGTGTTCCGTCATGGGTCCGAGGTAACAATTGAATGAAATAGCATGAAGTTAGGTCACTAAATACTGGAGGGAGATATAGGCAAAAAGTCCACGTCAAATTCTAGAATGATCTTCATCTTTGACATTGGGTCAAGATCAGTGCACACCTTTTGACTCTTGGTAGCATTTGTGTAAATTAAGATCCAGCTGCAGGTCACTCAAATGTGTACACATTCATTTATTTTTTCAAGTCACAAATCCAGAATTGTCTTGAACTTTGGCCATTTTGGCTGCATGCCCGGGTCATACACAATAATAAAGGTGATAGCTGAAGTTACCAATGGGGCAATCAAAATACAAAAATCCAAAAGCATTCAAAACCATGGTCAATACAAAAAGAGACATTGACACAAACAGCAATCAACACAACAAGACGTGTAAAACCAAGAACCCCACCAAAATCGTGGATGAATTCAGGTGCTCCGGAAGGATAAGCAACTCCTGCTCCGCGGGTGGCACCCGTCGTGTTACATATTTTCGAATACGGGAATAATTCACAATCGGTGATGGTCATAGACGAGAAAAGGGGTGGGGATTATGCATGTGACAAGGGGAACATATGCCTTATCACCTGTTTTACAGATATACCATGTCGATCAATCAGGACATGGTGGCAACAGTAAAACTTTCTAAGTGATGAGCTCAATTTAACCATTAGAAACCCTTGGTTAAGTAGAAGCAACAATATATCAAGGAAATCCTGATAGGAAACGCGTGCTCTAGAATACTATATCAATTGAGAGATGTATACTCCATATGCAGGTGCTGCTGGAATATTGCTGCTTAAAATGGAAATTTCACAAAATGAAGTAATCTCTTTATCGTAAAGTTTTGTTCTCAATCGTCCCTCACTGTCAATATCCATGTGTAGATCACAGGTATGAGGAAGACCTGGCGGTCACCGTGTTGTCCTTTATTTCAAGCCCATTTGGATAGATGCGATAGGATCGCGTCAAGCCCTTGTCATTGTTTTTTGAAAGCCCCTGTATGAAATTAGCCTCATACGAATAAAGAAATAATTCAGCAAGAAGAGGAGCACTGTTAGTACCCAGTTGGATGTCGACAGTTCGTTGAAAAAAAAACATCCATCGAACACAACAAATATATTATCAATAACAAACAACCAAAAAACAAACCGGAAAAAATAAACACAAAAAAACCAAACAAAACAAAAGAAGCATTCGGGTGTTGTCATTTTCAGAGAACTTTTTGTTAGAATCAGAGTGGTTTTTCTCAAAATATGATTTATTCTTTCCTAGAACGAAATATTTGTATCTACGCTTGCCCGCTTGCCAGTCTTTTTTTTTTTTTTTTTTTTTTTTTTTGACATAACAAAACTTAACTAATTATCTTTAGTATGATCAAAGTTTTAGGAGGCATTTCTCTGGACGAACGGGCAGAGCGGCGACTGTATGCTCCCCCTGAAACTTCTGGTAGCATAATTATTAAAGATGCGTGTAGCATTTTCGCGAAGATACCGAGTGAAAATATTTTGAAAACAAAGAGTTGGGTCACGTTGTGTGTCATTTTCTTATAAGTTGTTCTTGTAAGAGGCAGTCTCGATATCAGAAGTTACTCAATATAGGGGCCTATGTCATCTGAATAGTGTCAAAATGTCTGTATTTTTGTTAACCCTATACTGCTGCTTCTAGACACTACTCGTGTCTTGACTTATTCTTCTTGTTACATTCTATCACCCTAAAAGCAAACAAGAAACGTATATGTGTGATTGGAGACTTTCTCATCAGTGCGAGGAGGACTGTAGTGGTCAACCCGATTCACGTCAATTATTTTCAGTGAAAAGACAAAAACAAAAAACTTCTTTAGAGTATTGATGAATATCCTATTCCGATATATAATTTACGTTGTTCTCTAATCTTCATAGTGTTCCAGGTTAGGTTTCCTGAACATCAACATCTACTCATTTGAATCTCACTGCTTCAATTTACAGTCCCCTCTTATATATATTAATCCTGTGTTAAATTGAAATTGGCAAAACAACCATTGTTTTCTGCAAGATTCAACAACAACTTCAGACAGTGATTCACATTAACTACATTTACCGATTGTAATTCAGTGCTATAATCAATTTACAAATAACCACTGATGTGATTCAGTGTTAACTCTATATATACCTCCCAACAATAACTCAGCGTTTTGTTTTTGTTTTTGTTTTTTATTTATTTATTTTTTTAACGATGATTCGGCGTAAATTTTAAGAATATCTACCGAAGGATTTAGCGTCATTTTTACGAACTTTCTGATAGAAATTTTGTACTAAGTTCTGGAATAGACGTGTCTATCAAAACAGATCCAAAATTGATTTTTGGGGCCTCCGTTTCCGAGTGATTAGCGTGTTCGACCTCGAATCGAAGGATCTTGGGTTCGAACCCGCGCAGCCACTCCTCAGTTGGGCGTCCCTGTCTTTCGGATGAGACAGTAAAAACCAAGGTCCCGTGTCACAGTAGGTGTTGGCACGTTAAAGAACCCTTAATTACTGCTCTACAGCCATAAGTGCCGAGCATAGGCAAAAATTTGTCGCCCTTCACCAGCAGACGCTGACGTCCGTCTCCATATGAGTGAAATATTCTTGAGTGGGACGTTAAACATCAATTCAACAAAGACAACAATATTGGTCTCACACCTACCAACACGGAGTCAGATTCATTCAGTGTGAAATTTACGAAACCTGAAAGATGCTTAGCATCATATTCATGGATGGCTACTGGCAGTTATTCGGCGCAAAATTTTCGAAACTGTTTTTGATAGTGATAAAGCGCCAATTTTTTTCTGACGCTTAGGGGGAAACTTAGCGACAAATTCACAAATAGCCACCTAAATTCACAAATAACAGCTGCCTTTGATCTTGTCTTCGACAATATACAGTTAATTCTTCAGCTTCTGTATAATTCAATTGTATCATGGTAAGAGTATCTTGATGACTTTTTTAAATGTAAAGTATATGTACATTTAACTACATGCACGAATCCAGGATTTTTTTCCAAGAAAGGGGGGGGGGGTTAGAAAATTTCCAGGGAGTTGGGTTCCAATTCATGGCAGGAAAAAAACAACCCTGTTCAAAAATTGAGCATCTAAGTATCATTTACCACTATGGTACAACTTTGTCAATATCATTGGGGGGGGGGGTCCAGACCCCTTAGACCCCCCTCTCTAGATCAACACATATGGCATGAAGTTAAATATTATGGCCATCATTATTAAATATATGATTTTTTATGTGTGTACATTGGTGGTGTAGGAAGATCAAGCAGGGGAGGATCCAACTATTCAAATATCTTAAACTTTATTCTCATGATGTGTGTTTTGATAATGATCATGCAGAAATATACAGTGTATGTGGTTTGAAGCTCCAGTTTCAGTGCTTATATATGTGATTTACTATCTGTACACTGTATATCATTTCCAAATGCAGGGAATCTTTTTTTTTTTAGGGGATCTTCTCTTTTCCTTTTCAAGTAGCACTAGCTTTCCCATACACGCATTGGAGTCTATCTCTATGTCAAATTTAAAAAATAATCAAGAGTAAGTGATGTAACATGTGCGTGATGTATAGGTCTACCTAGAAACAAAATAATGACCAGGCAATAAACCTGGTAAATTTATTAACAAAACAATTGATAACAAAGTTAATTACATA
Organism: Pinna nobilis; assembly: GCA_016161895.1. Taxonomy (NCBI): domain Eukaryota; kingdom Metazoa; phylum Mollusca; class Bivalvia; order Pterioida; family Pinnidae; genus Pinna; species Pinna nobilis. The sequence goes on along the minus strand of JACSZP010014024.1, from coordinate 8,576 downwards.
AATATGTATGAACAGATACATAACTCAATATATGTCTCTGGTATGATATTTGAAATAAAAGNNTGATTAAGTGCTCTAAATGCTAATGCAAGAATATGATCATCAGAGAGCGAGTGCGAAAATAAAGTCTTGTAAATACGAAATATCTCGTCATGTGTCAGAATACCCGTCGAGTAAACGTTAAAGATTTCAAACAGGAATTCCTTTTTCTCTTGTGCTGCGGTTTTTGGACTGAGAATACCAAATATCTGGACGAATTGTTTTGCATAAACCCTTTGTGTCCTTTCGTCGAGATTACCTGCAACAATTTGAGGTATAAATCCGTTCCCGACAAACTCTGGCATCAAAATCATATCATCGTATGAGATCCCTTGGGAGCCATCGTCAGATTTATCAAAGTCTGTGTACCGCTTTTCAAGCCGTTTCAAATCTTTGTCGTCAAATGGTGTTGACTCTTTCAGGTCTAGTATGTCTACATCACTTAACACAGTCTGTTGATTACCCATGTTACATTCTAAAATCTACCAATGAATCCTGAACATTTTTCTGTGGTGTAACATGTGCTAGTCTGCCATGTTGTAAACAAACAAGCACGTACTTGACATTGAATATATAGAGTTTACGTGAACGAGATCGTTGCTAGAGCGTAGTAATATGTAAATGCAATTTCATGAATAAGAAACACATTTGTGCATGAAGTAACGTTTTTTATTTTGTCGATACTTTTTTATAGAAATACAAGGATCTAAATGTTCTAGATACTTTTTGTCAAAATTATTTTAGAACTATTTCTTTGTGCGCATAATCATGGTAGTGCACAAGTAATCAAACACACTTCCGCTGTCAATGTAAATAATCATGTCGATCCCCGATTATGAGGAGAGAAAAGGATCGCTATTCTTGCGATCTAACCATATGAACTATGGGAGAGCTACCTTAAATTCAAACTGGTTTGTATTTATCTTTCATTAACTTTGTACATATGTGATGGAATATGGATTAGTTTTGTTTTTCAAACTCTCTGTCACCCTACCCTAACATTGGTTTGTTGTACAAATTGCACTAAGCACGAGCAAACTGTAAACCCACTGAATCATTAACAATTCATGTTGCTTAACATCATACTTAAGAGTAATTTGCCCATAAGTGACATGAAAACGTCACGAAAAGTCAGTGCATGACTTCAAATTTTGCACTGAAGGACATCGAGCAGTGAGTGATCCAACATGTATGATCTAATTTCTATTGAAACGTCGAGGTCATACTTCCCACCTCCTCGACGTTTCAATAGAAATTATGACCTCGACGTTTCAATAGAAATTATGTATGATCATGATTATGATCTACAAATTTTCTGACCCTGGTTGGATTTGAACCGGAGGCCAGTATCCTAGTTACAGGTTTATAAAAGACAATGACATTCTGTGAAAAATTATCTGACCCTGATTGGATACAAACTGGAGCCACTTAAGTCTAGAAACTTACAATGTAAGTACTCTACCAAGTGAGCTAAAAAGAATTCCCAATAATCAAGTCAGTACGAGGTGTTTAGTTATCTTCCAAACTCATGTGACATATAATTCAACATATACATGTAGTTATAGACAGTCACACCTACTGAGTAGTGTGATGCTTGACTTTTAAGACTTGAGCTAAGCTTTTATCGTGTCATCTGATAGACAGGAAGGACGGTTGCCTCTGTTGAGGCTCAAATTAATGACCCGATGGTCCGAAGAGTGTACACTGTAAAAGAAAGTAGCTTGAAACTGAAATTTCAGTTTTAAGTCAAGTGTTATATTACTGAACCATTGACAGAGCTCCTAGTGTTACATGTACAAGTCAAGTGTTATATTGCTGAACCATGACAGAGCTCCTACTGGTAACATGTACAACTGTAGTCAAACACTGACAAACATTTTCTTATGTCTGCACAGGACCTCATCATTTCTCTTCTCATCATGAAGACATGAAAAAAGCCTTATAAACACTGAAGTCAACCCTGGACTTTGGTCTTAAGGAGACCCTTCTATTACAGAGACAATTCTCAAACTTATTTAAGACCCAGCTAAATATCTTAATGTAGTTCTTTCCCACAAATAATACTTACAGTTGGTAGTTCATGTATTTGTCACTGGTGTTTGCAAGAACTGGCTTCCTGTTATTGACTCAGCTAGTCAAAATTCTCTTTAGCTTAATTGGTAGAGTGCTTAAGTCTTAAACTGCAGAACCCAATTTCAGATCCCATCAGGGTCAGGCATTGTTTCAACATTGTATTTGACTTTGTAATAACACCTTATGTGGGGGCCAGGAATCCTTTGTAACATATAAAATATCCTCATCAATCTTGCAATAGTGTGGCTATAGCTCTGGATATCGAGGACGATATTGATTCTTGTGGAGGGGAGCATGTCACAGGTGTTTTTTTTTTTAAGAATTAGCCACTAGTTACTGACTTGACTAGTTGGCATTGTCTTTGCCTCATTTAGTAAAGTGAGTTTCTTAAACTAAAATACCCTGGTTTAAGTCCAACCAGGGCCAGACAATATATATCAACATTGTATTTGATCCTGTGATATATTTACACAGATATCAGATCCCCTTGTAATGGTTGCTGTAATGTGTATACCTTGCACTTGTTACCAGATCACATGGACAAACTGATTGAACTGACTGGGATGTACTGATATCTATTTTTCTATACAGATCAGCACCATATAATATAGCTAATATTTTATGCAACATATGCATATAACAAGTTATTAAGTGAGTGAGCCTACCCAAGTAAGAGGCTTCAAATACTACATTTTCAATCTTGCAGTGTCCAATGAGCAGGCAGACTTTGTGAACCATTATGCATTTTCACTTATATCTGACATTTGAAGATTTTTTAAAATTTGTATTATATAGGCACCAGGCCAGGGAGGCAGAGCCTAAGGACTACGACATCAGCAGAGATGATGAAAGGAATCTGTGTACTGCAACTTACCAAAGGATCGGAGACGTTACAGATGGGGTATGTTCACCAGTACACAAGTTTATTCTGTCTCCTTTCTTGTTGTTTATGGTTTCTGGTAGATAAAAGATACATTTCTTCAAATTTCATCTGCTATGTATAACTAAAAAATAATTTTACCAATGAAAGATTTGGACATACATGTACTAGTAAAACCCAGAGTAAACTTCAAATTTTCAAACACCACATTAAACACAAGAAGATTTATACATCTGGAAGTTCCATGTATTAAATGAGATCTCTCAAATTTTACATTTCAGTCTCTTCCTAAAACAACATATCAGGATCATGCGGAACAGACAAATCTGAAGAAAGATTTTGAGGAGCAGGAGACGCGGAAACCTATGATTACCATGAACACAATAGAACATAGTGCATTAGACAGGTAGGCCTCCATACAACTCCACCTGTCTTAACCATACACATTAGACGGGTAGGCATCTCCATACAACCCCACCTGTCTTAACCATACACATTAGACAGGAAGGCCTCCATACAACCCCACCTGCCATAACCATACACATTTTTTCTAATTTCTGTGATTTCAATTCAATTTTGTCAAACCTCCTCCTGAGGAGTGAAATGACATACAAAAAGTATCAAGATATTTTCTGTCCTGTATGACTTGTTCAAGGTTACTCCATATATATATCTACTACTAGTAACAGCCATTTTTTTTTAACCACTTCAGTGTGTGTGATGGATATATATATCATTACATAATCTTTCGCTAATTGCATATGAGGACAATATTTGTCATTGAAAAGTGCAAAACCTGAACTTGTAATTCCTGCAATTTTTTGGTAAATAAAACCTAGAAACCTGAATGCATGTTAATTTTATATGCTTAAGTCTATATGCACTACAGTGAAACCTGTATTGAGAGGCCTCCCCCTCTGCCATGTAAATGTGGTCTCTCAAGACAGGTGGTCTCTCATGACAGGTTTTATTTATATGATTTCTTATAAAGATGTTTTCTTTTAAGTGGTCTCTTAAGACAGGTTCCACTGTATTATTACTTTGCTATTAGATGGAAAAATCATTATTTTACATCAGAAACAATATGTGGTAACATCTAATTGCATAGGCACATAGTACCCATAATTACTCACCGTCATAACAGTACTGTTACATCACGATAGGCACTGAAGTGGTGAACCTCCAGGACCCAGTTCAACAATAGTTTAATTTCATAGTTGAATTTAGCTATGAACTTACCCATGGTTGAAATTGTTGTTACGGCAACTCTGAAATAAAAATTTTATGAGTAAACATGTAATTAAGTAACAAAACAATTCTGCAATAACGTTAAATCATATAGTCAAATCTTGAAAACTTGAAAATTGATTTCTCGAAGTAAAGCTACGATCCCTATTTTTTCTCTCTTAATAAAGTAACGAAATTTACTCTCGGTCTTTCAAATGTTGACGTCAAAATTTTCAATCTCTTGAATAAATCTTACAGTCCAAAGCTTAAAAAACCTGTGAAATATCATCTCACTCTTTTGAAATGCCAATTTTTGGCAGACATTTTGGTTACCGGCTGTTTATTTAACAATCAAGACGAAAACATTGTTAAATTATTTAAGATTATTTACCAAATGGATACATAGTAAGAACAGTGTACAGGAAAGGGAGTTAATAAGAGGGTTTGTTTCGACAGAATAGCGTTCAGCTTGAGAGATATCATACTTTTGAAAACTCAAAGTTTCGCGAACTCGAAGTTTATCAGCAGTCCCGAACACTGCAAGTTTTCAACTGTAATTACATTGCTACAAGCTTAAATTTTAACTTTTAGTTAGTTGCTGACAACAAGTTAATTTATTACTATACATTGTTCAACTGTGTCCAGCATGTTTGAGTGATCTTTAGTTAACCACTAATTATCATTGAAATTTATTTTTAAAAAAATCACAATTATATACTAAATTATTAACTTTGATATTATATTTGTTTATCTAGAGATTTAGGAGCACCTAAAAGAGGGTTTGGCTCAATATTACCTCGTCATAATCCTGATTACAACAAATTCCACTTAGAGACAACACACAGAGCAGACTATACTCCTCCAGATTCTGAATATATACCAGTACCTGTAAGTATACAATTGTATGGTGACATCATAGTACTTAATGTGGTGGGGAGTTGCTGAGTGGTGTGAGGATATTGTACGTCAGATAGCTCCTTACTTTGGTCTTATTGTGTCTGGTTTTGTATTGTGACATCACAGTACTTAATGTGGTAGGGAGTTGCTGGGTCAGATGTGAGGATATTGTATGTCAGATAGCTCCTTACTATGGTCTTATTGTGTCTGGTTTTGTATTGTGACATCACAGTACTTAATTTGGTAGGGAGTTGCTGGGTCAGATGTGAGGTTATTGTATGTCAGAATAGCTCCTAACTTTGGGCTTATTGTGTCTGGTTTTGTATTGTGACATCATAGTACTTAATTTGGTAGGGAGTTGCTGGGTGGTGCGAGGACAATGTACGTCGCATAGCTTTTCACTTTGGGCTTATTTTTCTGCTATTCTGTTGATTCAAATTATTTGAGTTTGTTGGGTTACCTTACTTGATCTCCATTTTTACTGCTTCCTCCAGAGGACCAGAGACTTGTCATGTGACAATATCTTCTGGCAGTTATGCTACTGACCTGCACACAATACACGGGTTACCATAGTGATCATATTATATCATTTTGGGGGCAGCCGTGGCCTAGTTTTTGCATGTTCGACTTCGAATCATAGGGTCCAGGTTTTGAGCCCAACCCACATCGCAGTTTGCTTTCCCTGTCTTTTGGATGAGAGAGTAAAATCCAAGGTCTTGTTTCATATTAGGTTTTGGCTCGTTAAAGAACCCTCTCTGCTCTCTACCGCCGTAAGTGTCGAGCAAAGGCAAAATTTGTCACCCTTCACCGGCACATGGTTACATCTCAATATAAGTAAAAGATTCTTGAGTGGGATGTTAAACAACAATTCAATCAACGAAAATCCTTGGTGGTGTCAGTCAGTCTGACTGTACACTTTACAGTCTCATGAAAAATATTGTTATCAGATAGGTCCCTGATCACTGCTCAGCTGTCCGACTAGGATCACCTACAAAATTTGTTGGTTTGCTGTATTACAACAGACTCACTCAAAACCCTCAAACATGAACCTTTTTATTGTAATCCTAATTGATTTTATTTTGTATAAATATCCAATTATACATTTCATATATAAGGTTTACAGTTTTCAAAAAGAAACAAACCGACATATATACTTTTTTTCAAATAATGGCCTATGGACCTTTTGGTTGTAACTGCGGCCCTGTGACTTTGATCAGCGAAATGACACAGATTCCCAGATAATGACATTAAAAAAACAATCTGTTACTGTAACAATTTCTATATCTTTGCGGATATCTGTGCCATTTTGCCAATCAAAGTCAAATGACTGCAGTTGCAATTAAAGAGAGTCTATAGCTGCTCATGTGCCAAAAAATTAAAGCCCTTTACTGGTGTTCAAGTACGTCTCCATCTGATTGAAAAATTCTCAAGTGGAACGGTAAATAACAGGAACCACAGCTCTTGTCACCACTTACCCTATACAATGTACCAATTACCTTTAACATCACTATTGAATCTCTTCCTTCCAGGAGCGATTACCAGACTTCCCTGACAAATCTCCAGCGTACAGGAAATGCCACTCTCAGTTCACAGACACTGCCGACTACAGGAGACCGGGACGTAACACATGGCAAGACGAAAGTGGTGTATATGCTAACAAGCATTATAAGGAACAAGTGTTCCAGCCAACTAATCCCATCCCTGAAAATGTCGCCTAAATATGTGTACTCTTACTTCACTCGGACAAACAAGTTTCATATCACTTACGGTACATGGGAAGTGTGTAGCTAAAATATTAAGATCACAAGAAGAATTGTTAATACATCTTATGTAACTATATTACTTCAAGGACTGAAGAGGAAAAACCAAGAAAAGAAGATAATTTTTATTTCAGATTTTTAATTTATTTATTTTGCACAAATGATCAGTGCTTATCATTAAGAATTTTAGTACGATTACTGTGATATCTTTTGTTTATGTACTTTTATTGTTGATCTACATATCTGAAAAAAACCCTTTTTTTTACATCTTGTATACTCTTAATAATTGTTTATTTTAGATTTCAAGACACTGACTTAGAATTTATTAAAGTATTATAAATTTGATATATTTTTTTCATTTATCAATACATTGTTGTGTATTATATGTATAAACTAAAATATAACAATACTGTATACCTGGGGATTTGTCCCTTTTTAAGTTGTTACCCCTTTACAATAGGAAATACATGTATATTCCTCTTGTGTTTTAATTTCTTCATAGTGTAATGGATGACTTGTACACCTGATTGAATAGTTTGTGTCAATTTGAATTTAGTCATACATAAGGGGCAAATTTGAGGAACAAAAAGATTTGGTTTATTATTTTAAGTTTTGTTGTTGAAAGTCAGTCATTTACACTTATTTTCAAAATGAAATGGTCAGTGCCAATTTATACCATGCTTTAGATCTGTGTGTGCTTGTTTGATCACGAAGTCATGGGGTGGAATCTATGCTACACTGTGTGTAGCTTTTCCTGTCCTTCAGATGGGACAATAAAAAGCAAGGTCCAGTCTCACAGCAGGCGTCACATTAAAGAATCCTCACTTCTCAATGGCAGTATGTGCCGAGCATAAGCCAGATTTTTCACACTTCACCTGCATTCCCTATGTAAGTGAGCCGGACATTATACGTTAATCAACAATACAACTAACCAATCAACATCTAGTACAACATTACGTTTTCAATGCTTTACCACAAGTGCGACAGCAGTGCAATTCCACAGACGAACAAGCAGTAACAGCACAGTTGAGCTCTAAGGAAATATCATCATGATGTGTATTGTATTATCGGCTGTGTCCGATGATAAAATTCATTTCATGATGAAGGTAATTAGAGTAACAAGAGTATCTTGAAGCACATGATACGCCCATCACTAATATTGTCGTAACAACTTGATATTACGATATGCACATCTTCATATGATATCAATAATCAATGAAATTCCACTATTTCGGAATTAAAGGGGCATAACTCTGCCAAATATTGTTGTAACAACTTGATATTACGATATGCACATCTTCATATGATATCAATAACACATGGCAAATTGCTAAACACTGTGTCAAAAACTGGGACTAGTTGCACCCACAAGAAAATGTAATCCAATAAAGAGGAATGTAGGTGCTTAGGGACCGTAACTCTATTTCTCTGAAAAGTTACATAAAAACCCGTAATATATGTTAAACATCACTGCTTCTTGTGATACTATAACAAGAGGCCCAAGGGGCCTTAACGGTCACCTGAGTAATACATTTGGTTGAACCAATATATTGAACCGCTGGTTCTTGAAATGAAGCCCGATATATGAAATCGTATAGTAACCCTGAAGTTCAAAATGTCTCAGCCAATCAGAGGCCATGGCGGCCATCTTGGATTTTGCATGGCCCCGAAAAGTAACAACACTTGTGTGGGACCTTTGT